>SMGT01014990.1:399627-415090 GCA_004794575.1 Lanistes nyassanus | reverse complement strand
AATGGACACGGCCTACAAAACACCCTGCACTATGTGCAGGACGACCTCACTCGCATGGTCTACAGTGATGGCATTCTGCACCCCCTCGTACTACTAGTGCTGTAGGCAATGGGACCAGGCGCCTTTCTCCAGGATGACAATGCCAGACCACAGAAGGCTCGGGTCTTCACCGCCTTCATCCAAAAGAAAAATGACTCGCATGAACTGGCCAGCAAATTCACAAATTAACCCAATCGAGCTCCTGTGGAACGTGCTGGGCCGTCGCGTGCGGGCAAACCACCAGCAGACCTTGACCAGGTTTTTGCTTCCACAGGAGAAACAGACAATCCCGCAAATGACCGGAGACATTAACTGAGTCCTTGCGACAACAGTGCCTTGTTTGTTTGAAGGCTCATGGAGCAAGCAAACATTTTTGACATTGGTTATTTTGTGCTGCACCTAATCTCACTTTTATGTGGGTTGTGTCTTTCATGGCAGGGAATCTTGCTGTTGCAGTGAAAATAGCCCATTTAATCTGCTGCTGGTGATTACACTAATCAATGAGTTACACTTCAGGTTCACTGTGATTGCTGGTCTTTCTTTTGGCATTAAGTAGCTCGTGGTCTTTCTATTCTTTTGAGCAGTATATTTAGAAGAAATTAGTTCGAGATGCAGCATTCTGTTGGGTGACTGGTCACATTTGTTGGCGTTGTGGAAAGCGCTTGTGCAAGCGCAGTATAGAACTCACCTTGAGTAAAACATTACCCCGTCACGCCTTCTCTCCTTATTTCCCACTACCCCCACCCTTTCACAACCTCGCCTTTCATTCGACAAGCCATGTTAGTTTTTCAAACAAAACATTCTCAAGGAAAACGTTTTCTTAGCACAACAACACTTGTTCCGCAGTCCATAGGGGCCTGTGATTGTACGCTGAAAAGCCTTGAGAGATGAAGACGGTGTTATTTATCAATCTCACAGCAATCGATCAGCACCGGGCAGGTGGGAACAATGTGATTACGAAGGACTGTGGTTACAATAAGCTGCTGGAAGGCAGGAAGCAACAGCAAGCAATGATAAAAAAAATTAGGCGGCCGGAATAATAACCACGCATTTATTTCTGTTAAGGAGAGAAAGCCGCCAATGGCCGCTTTGTTTAATCACCCTCTTCGCTCGACTGAGTCGAATTTTCCACTTGCTGCTGGTGTGTCTAGTTCGCCCCTGAGATAATACAGAAGAAAACGTGGGATTGTGTGTGTGTGTGTGTTCTTGTATACCTACATGAGTGTGACACTCATTATGCCTTGTATTTATTTTCTTGTGGTGACATCGTGTCTACGACTTCATTTGGAATTGTATGTCTGCATCGCATTGTTTTCATCATATCATTCCTCAAAATTCTAATCGATCTTGTATATGTTTTTAAAATCTTGTACAGTTTCCATTATCAAATGTCACGGGCAGGAACTGAAATTGTAACTGGTCAAGTAAATAATAACATGGTGATATACGCACGTACGGGTGTGCATAATCAATCATTCGCTCAGTTTTGGGTTCAGGAGCTGCGGTGTTAGAGTACGAACCAGCATAGTTCTCCACCACTTGTCTAATAATTTTACTGGCGCCTTTCTCCGGTTACAGCAAACTCTGGTTTTAATTTGCCCCCCGCGTCACAGCAGGCCGCCGCGAACCTTGCACACAATGGGCTCTGCTTCAAACAACGTCCTTTGACCTTTCAGCATGCGCGCTGGTGTTTGCACTGATGCGAACCGTGGCCGAGTCACATTCCAAGTTTGCCGAGCGTTGACGATGCCGTTTGATCCTGTAGGTAGAAGCACGGCCACGCACGGAGACCACTACACTGATCCAGCCAGTCGCATCTCTCTTACAAAGCTAGCCGTTCGTTGACATCCTGACGTGCACGTCTGCAATCAGTTCTATTTCATCTAATCAAAAGCAACAGTGTTTACAGTAGATAGGATTTACTTATGTGCGTCAGTGCGTGTGCAAGTGTGTGTGTGTGGGTGGGTGGGGTGTGTGTTTGGTGATGGGGGAGACTTGTTCTTTGTTTACCAGTCCAAAATAAATGCGGAACAAGGAAACACGATTTTTCAGCATTCTCACAAATTAATGAATGGAGTCTAGCCCAGAACCCACCGTGATAAGTACTCAGCAGCCAGTCAGCTAGCTGGTATTAACTGGTTAGCAAGCAAACTACCGCGTGCTTCGAGAGGCGGACCTTGTTGGGAACAAACATTGTCCTTAAGATAAAATTCAAGTTGATCAGCATGTTTGAGAAGTGTAAAGCGGGGATTGGGTTACCCAGGAAGGCTTGAGAGTGGAGTAAACTTTGCGTCTTGTAATATGTAGAAATGCTTGACTGACGCAAAAAGTACAGGTCCACTACTAGGCCATTTGATTATTAATGTTCACTGCTTTACTATGTATACGGAGGGAGTCGATCACAATTGTTCAGGCAGAGTAATTTGTATAAGAAAGGCAACTCCTGTGCAGGAAGAGTTATCTCTCATGACAAAAGGGAAATTGGCCGTAAATAGTACAGTTATTTCCCCTAATAGTCAGATGGTTGTTAAGGAAGCTGTCCATTTTAGTAAATAGTAAGCAGACGTCTGACGCAGGAGGCTGGCTTGACAGCGCCGTCTACAAACAATCAAAACAACCCTAGTCTAGTCTTAATTACAGTTCACCAAACCCGCCTTTGCTGGCTTAATGTGCGTAATAAATGTTGTACTGCTCGCGTCAACTATCTGTATGACCAGTACCTAAACCAACATGGAGGATAGATTTTCAGTTCTCGTCTACGTCATTATACAGATTTTAAAGGTGGGGAAAATTACTATATTCAAGCAGTATGTTTTTCCTCTGAACAACGTGTTATGTAACATGAAGACAAATGAACTTATATACATCTTTGTGTTTCAAAAACATCACCCAAAGTTATTATAACACTAAATAATTCTTTCATTATATGTCATGTAGTCTAATGTTTTCCTAGCTGGTGACATAGACTCTCTTCAACTATTTAATCACAAAGCATGTATGAGTGAGTGGATGAGAGAGTGTGTGTGCGTGTGCGTGCGTGCGTGGTAAATCGTATGAATGATGTCGATGGACAAGAACATCTACATGTGAGTGGCAGGCATTGTCCATTCAGTTATTATGGTACCTTTTACTTGTATTGAACATTAAGCCTACATTACTGTGAGGGGAAGGAGGGCTGACGCCACACATCCCCAGTCGTAAAATAAATATCAATAAAATGTTCGACTGGCACAATACTATTAATTGACGTGTGTCAACCATTGTTGTACACTTGGCCAACTTTGCATGAACAGCAAGTGTCTTAACACTGTTTTTGCAGATGGGTCGACAGTAATCTGCACACGATGGATATTGGCAGTCTTCTGCCGACTTCTGTACGAACCTGCATGAGTGTCACACAATTCGCTGTCTTTAAAACGTCTCTGGTTGATATCGCTATCTCAGGTCGTTTTGTACTGCCAGTATAGCTCACTACAGTCGTCGAGAAAGCATGCTAGCGATAGTTACGCAGCCGTTGTTTTGCCCGAAATTCCTGTTATGCGCGCGCATCATGTGGGCGGGGTGATCCGAGCTGTCAGTTACACGTGTTTCCTCTTTGCATGAAGGTAAAGTATATTTTCGAACAGAACGTCGAAACTCTGCTGGATTAATACTATTTCGCCAACACATTATTTGTCACAGGCCAGCGCTGAAATCACTGAAAGAATCACTGCCAGAAATATTTGCTTTTCCGGAAGCATTCACTAGAGGTATAAAAGCAGCAAAGGCAGTGCATATGTCACATGGAAACAGAAAATAACAGTTAGTGAAACTATAGCACAAATGTGTGAGTACAAGTTACAAGCTTTTAAGGAAAAAAATTGTCCGAGTGGGGTCTTGTTGTAGGAACGTTAAAGGAGCCGCCTGTGACGGGCGAGACCGCCCCCCCACCCATTCCTCGTCCTTCGCTGTTCACAGCGGTTGCTAGGGATAGTTTTTGAAAAATATTTAGACAACCAAATAAAGAGAGTCGCTAGGCTCTGTAACCATACGACCGGCAAGAGTATATTAACAGTAGTCGCATTTCTCGCGGCTTTGTGTGTGTGACGCGATTTGCTTGAGGAACTGCTCCAATTCAATTCGGAAGTCTGGGCTACCACCGTTAATGGGAATGCGAGTTAAGTGAAACTTGATTGGTGTTTATGTGTACAACGAGATTTATGGATAATTGTAGAGATGTGTATATTATCTTGGACTGGAGACAGGTTTGGAAGTGTATGTAATAATACATGGGAAGATTAGTGTACGTTTTGTTTGCTTGATTACATAGCATACGGTATTTAAACACACTGTCTTGTGTTGTGTGGACGCACGTGTTAGCGCGATAGAGAGAGCATTTTATTTTCGTAGAGCCGCACTATCTTACAATACAATCTTAACTTACAGCCCTCGACATATGAAGAAATATACTTCATCTTGTCCGTCACCTCGTTAGGTGCTGTGGTAATTCCTATCTACTGCCCGCTATTACACCATATTCAAGATAGCGAAGACGACATTTTCTTGTTCCCCATGACAACACATGCTGTTGGCTTACTCACTCAACTCACCAGCACACTCACTAACCAACCAACAACCAACCCTCACTCACTCGCGTTAACGCACTTTTGACGAACGTGCATATATCACCAGCAGAGAAGAAGGAAAAAAAAAAGAGAAAACAGCGGGGACGGGATCGAAGGAGCGCAGGTGCCGTGGTGGTGTTTTTATGAAAATAACCTTTGGTGTTTCACTACATCAGAGCAATTTCCGCCAATTTGAGAGTCCAGGGAAATGGGCGGACTCCCTGTTCCCGACACAAGCTGGACGGACTTGAGTGCACTTTGTATGGCGGGGGTCACTGTCTTGTGTATGAACTTAGTAGGGCGGGGGGGTGGTAGGTTGGAGCGGGGCTACTGCCAGGAATATGACTAGTGACTGACACATGTAAGTGGAAAGTAACTAATGTGCTTGACTTTCTCGCCTCTCTTTTCGTCTTTGCAACATGTCTTATCGTGTCTGTCTCAGAGTCGCCCTGTTTGTGTAAATAGTACCTATTTTAGGAATGCTTATCGTTTGTCTGCAAATTCTCTTCAGATTGGAACGTCCCCGCCGTCTTTTGCAGCGCACGAATGTGTTCTCACGCAAATAGACAAAACGACCCCCCCCCCCATACTCTCTCATCCACGAACGCACCCGCGTACAGATGCGTATGAACGAACGGATGAACAATCCAATGAAACAATAAACAAACGAATTGAAAACAAGTGAGGTATGAGCGACGGAACAAATAAACGAATAAACAAACAGAGAGCAAAGAAAACATCCTTAAAAATAAAGTAAGATAGAAAGCAAAGCAAGAAAGAAAACTCCCACAAACTGCGCTAAGCGAACAATTCAATAACGCACGTCAAGCCATATGCAGAAAGAGGCCTGTGCTGTTTAGAATCACGTTGTGACGAGACCCGGGACGCAGATGTTAGAGACGGTGGGGGGGGGGGGTGGTGGAGGAGGGGAAGTGCCTGTTAGCTGGCTCTGCTGCCGCCGGGAGGGAAGGGCGTGGCGCGCAGGTCGATGATAATCTATCACGGGTACTTTCGAGAAAACGTGATAGTTTTACTTCTGCGGCGTGCGGTGCCTGAGGACTCGTGAGCTGACTTCAGCCGCGGGCTAATGATATGTGTGTACTTCAAGGCCCTGGCCTGACCACGTGATGTGCTGCTAGTAGCTACGTGTTCGCCTTGCTTCTCTTTTACTCGGTCGGACATCTTGCAGGGTACAAGATTGAAAATTGTTAGAAAATTCTTTCGTTACCACTCTTCTTCTCTATGCCTCTCCTGAATTCCACCCCCCTCTCTCTCAGCTTGTTTTCCCTGGCTCTCTTCCTCCTACCTGTGCTTTACGTCTCGCGCGCATGCGTAGTTCTGTGTGCGCGTGCTCCTATGCTAATGCATTTGTATTTGTGCAGAGGGAAAAAAAACAACATTTTCAAAACCACGAACCTTACACGAACACTAACCTGGCATTTTTGCGTTATCGGACAAGACATCTGAAGGACAAAACGACAAGCGAAACATACAAATGTTGTACAACACCAAGAGAGGTTAGGGATCTAGGAAAATGACTTGGAGGCTCGTACCTCACACATACTGTTAATTTAGACTGCTGGCATGGGTTCTGTCATTAATGCCGGAATTAATGCGCAACCCGAGCTATTTAAAAGCAAAGCAGGGAAGTGCAGATATTACATTTACTTATTTACATTTCTTTGGGTTAACCATCGAAGCGAGCGGTGCAGCAGGTGTTTTGCATGGGGGCGGGGCTACAGGGATCGCTTGAAGCTTGGGTGGCACTGACACCCAAGTGGCAGCTGCTTCTTTCATGGTTAGACGGGGAGGGGGGTGTTAACTCATTCGAATCACCATCATCTCACCTCCTCCTCTCCAATCATTCTCATCGTCATTCCCTGCCCTCCATCGCTGCCCAGCTGCGACCATTCACACACACAGAGCCTCATCCTTTGCAGCGGATTAAAAGTAAGCAATCGCAGCGTGACTGTGGGCGAACCAAGAAAGTCTTGCTTTCCTGCACTGGTGGTGGTGCAAGTCTGTTCACCTACGCCGGCTTTGCGCTGCCATGATCAAGAATTCGTGACAGACGGTAGTGAGACAGCATCTTCTCGATTGTCCATTTCGGTGTTACAGCATTTTTCCCCCTTAAGTCCGGAGAGGCCACCGCCAGAGTAAAAGAGGTTTGGTTTCTTTGAAGAAGATTATTCGATTGTTTCTTTAAAGCAGCGTGAATGGGTCTCAAACCACGACACACGCACCTTCATTACGAAACATTGTACCTCCATCTACAGAGGTGGCCGATGAGACCCATCTCACGTGCACCCGAGGCAAAATGCTATAGACCTGAAGGAACAGCTATTTCAGGACTAGTTTTAGGTTTTCAGTCGCAGTTAGGTTTAATCTGATGTCACCAGCTTAGGTCAGTCCCGTCCCATTACTCATCCTTTTTCGAAAAAAAGCGGGATTAGAAGGGACCGGAAAACCCAGAAGAGGGAAGTTTGACCAGGAAATAAAACAAGGGTTAGGGCCGCGTTGGAGGTTTCCGGCAGAAAGTTGACAAAAAGGCTGTCTTACGATGATGGTCGTATGGTAGAGGTGTTTAAGAGGCATGAGTAGCTGTTCACTTGAACTCCTGTCCGTCATAGCAGTGTAACAAAATTGTTTTCATTGTTTACTTAGTTATTAAATTTATGGGTGAGGCACGTGAGGAGGATAGACCATGTGATGTAGAGGGCTTTGGAGTAGGGAGGAATAAAAAGGGCAACTCGACGTCTGAGGGAAACAAGAAAGATAACAAGAAAGGAAAATGAGAGAGAAAGACACAGACGGAAGAAGCTTGCTCGGGTTTACGCCCAGCCCACAGGGCTATGCGTGCTTGGCCATGGGACTTGGAAAATTTTGACCACGAAGGCCCAAGGCAGGAGTAGCAGGCAGAAGACTGAGGGCACAGTAGAGGGTGAGCCACAGGGATGCCTTCTACGTGCATCTCCGCTGCAGCTGCACGACGGAGCTTTACTCTAATAGAAGCGACTGCCTTCAGCGGCCAGGAAAAGTTAGAGTAGTAGAAGGCCAGGCTCCCGTTTGAGTCACCAATAGGGTAGACAGTAGAGAGAGAGAAGAGGTCCAACAATAGCCAATAGACGAGGGAACAGGTTGCAGGGTTAAGCCGGCCACACACTGAAATGATAAACAAATAAAGTTTGGGACGTGCACTCCTAGTTTGCCGTCTTCACGATTGGATGATCTAGGGTGCATGTAAGGGAGGGACGGTGCTAAGAAGAGTTACACCAACGATGAGTTGCACTAGCGTTCCTTTTTACCCTTTTTGTGACATAAACTTCCCCATAAATTTTATGCTGAAGATGAAAAGTCGGAAACTTCTGTGTGTGGAAATACTTTAACAGAGATACTAATGCCAGTGCAACACCCCCCCCCCCAAAAAAAAAATGTAAATCCTGCAGCACTCGTGACGAGGAACGTTTGAAGAGAGGCGGGCCTCGTGGATTCAGGCAACGCGAGTGAAGTAAGATTGCACCCTCACAAAATTGGTTTTGGCAATAGAAGCTTTGACGCGACTTCTGGCAATCATCGCTGGGGCAAAACTCACGTCGCTTACTGGTTGCTGGCAACACTTTTGCCAGATGATACTTCCAGTTTCGGCGCCTTTGCAGACAGAGTGTACAGCGTTCTTAAGTAAATGGAAAACATATGTCGAAATAAGAGTTCCTCACACCACTGGGAATGACAGTAATAACTGATGGGGAACCGAAGCTGGTGTGGATGGGTTTGACAATTTCGACTGGGATGTTGTCTACTCCAGCTGACTTCCCCTCTACCATTGATTGCTGCTTCACTTGCTCACAAAGTATTGGGTAATCATCCTGGTTCCTGGGCTGTGGAACGTTCAGTACACCTAGATCTCGTGTTACCCCGTGGCTGTGCAGCTCTGTGCGCTGCTCAGTTCCTCTGCCCATCGATATTCTGACTGTAATAAAGAACCCGACGAGGAGAACGAGGAAGAAAGGAGAAGGATCACGACAATTATTAAAAACGTGTGGAAAACATTGTTCTGCATGCCTGTAGGCGCTTGTGCCAGGAGAACATTCCCAATTGGAAAGCTAGAAAGTTTACAGTCTGTGCTGTCTGAATCTAGTGCTTCCTATTTCTACTTTGTCAGTATTGGTAGTATTAGCCTAACACAGAGAAACAAACGTAGATTTAGCTGACCTCTCAGTCTGCAGAGATTCTGCCCTGGGCTGACAGCGGATATTCAAAAAGCAATGACAGGTATCTAGTTTCATTTCGGAAATTAACTTTTTAAAGAGTGGATTCATGAAGTCATATCGTGACCGACCGACTTACTGATCCAGAGCGCAAGTCTGGAAGTATGCTGCGCTTTTAAGATTAATCGCATTCTGTTAACAGATTGAAGCTTTCCTCTAAACCTTTATTTATTATTTCTTGCTCTACGTCCCCGCCCACTTTTTTGTCTCTTTTTTCTCTTTCTGCCTTTTCCCGCTCAAGAACATCCCATAATCTTATAATCTGTGCTTTAAAAAATACTTGGGAAGTGGAGATTAAAATAAATAATTTAAAATAAAGTATAACAACTGTGTTGTGTTTGCTATACACTTGTGCCATGTGATTATCTGAAAGGTTGAAAGTTGCGACCACCACAAGCATCCAGGTCACAATGTGTGTTGGAGGGGTACGTGCAGAAAGGAAAGTTGGGGGAGGGAGGGAAGGGTGGGAGGTGGTGTAGAGAGGCAGGAAGGGAGAGAAAATCAATTTTGATGAACATCCCGCAGTGCAGTTCCTCTTTAGACGTGCACTAAGGGCAGATGGCAGCGTTTAGTTGGCAGCTGGTCCTGACCCAAAGGTTTGACGGTTCTGCCAGTCGCCTTGCATGCATGCGTACTGTGTGTGTGCGTGCACGTCTGAGTGTACGAAGACACGTGAGGTCGATCGTTACACTGGACGAAGTGTCAAAGTAACGGGGTAACAACACCATGCACCTGGCGCTGACGACGGAATGAAAGAGGAAAATAAAAAGCCAATTAAAGAGACAGTGACGAAGAGCAGAGAGGGAGCGGCGAGGGAAAATAGGATGTTATGTCGTCTTCTTCTGCCGCTGAAGCAGCTGCCGGAGTTTGCGCAGCGGATGCGATATTGTGCTGTAATAAATAATGCACTCTCAGGTCCTTCTTGGGCGGAAGGCTGGCTGCAAACCGAGCCTGCCTGCCTGCCTGATAACAACCGCCGTGTGTAAGTTAGTCTTGTGCTATCAGATAACCAAGGAGCTGAGTAACACGACATCTCTAACCTCCACACACGCACAACACTTAAACGCACGCGCACGAACGCTCGCACGCACAGTGTCCTCCATACGAGCATTTTGTGTTTGCTTTTTGCTTCTTTCGCCCACTCCGTTCCTTTCTCGGGAGTGAGCTGTCGTCATTTCCGCCCTGCACCACGCGGAAAGCGTGTCGCAGGACAGGTCGTGTTTGCGTTGCATCTCATGCTTTTATTACGCACGTACCTCTGTTGTTATGGAAACTGTATTGGGAGAGATAAGGTGTGCCTAAGCAAGGACAGTTGAAAGGGATAGCACGATTCTAATCAAGGAGGTTTCAAAGGGACAGGAGGACTACAGTCACAGAAATTTGAAAGAGAAGGATGGCTACGAGTGGGTGTTAACGGGGGCGTAAAATTCAGGAAAAGCTTTAAGACGTCGATTTGATTTGAAGTGGCGACGTTGTGGTCGACGGGTGCGCGCGCGTGTGTGTGTGGGGTGGGGCGGGGGTCTGCGTGCGAGCGGTACCGGACCCGGGGGAGGGGCACTGAAGATCCAAGTTGTGGAGATTGTAATAGAAGGCATAGAGACGCATGTTAAATATGAGTGTGGGCCAGTGTATAAAAAGCATTTAGCTATTTTTTTCTTTCTTTCTTCGGGCGGGCGGTCGGTCGGTTGTTTTGCCTGCCTGCGATTCTTTTTTTTTCCCGTCTTTTATTCCATATGGGGAAAGATACACGCCTGTCCTTGTACATGAGTTTGTAGTCGCGCGCCCAATCATGCGCTTTCAGTTACAGTGTACTGAGGCGGACAAAATATTGTTTGCTTTTGGGATACGCAAGAGCTATAGACGTACGCACATTTTTTGCACAGAATGTGTTGGGCTGGACGGGCGCTGGAATTATCTATGCAGACATAAACTGCGCATAAACAGCACAGCCTGAACGACCACCGCTATCGAACAAGCAGCTACCAGGCCGAAATTGTTTATTTTTATTTTCTATGTGGGTTTTTTGGGGGGTGGGGGATAATGTGGAGTTCTGACCAGGAGCAGTTTTTAACAGACTTTAATTTTATTTATAGCTTTTTAGTGTTACTGCCACGCGCGGGCCAAAAACGTTATCGACACAGTCTGGGAACAGGTTTATACTGCCTCACACACACACTGTCTAAAAGTCACGCAAGTGCGTCACACTCCTAGGAACGCTTACGTCACCCAGGTAATGCTATACGCTAATAAAACCTTAAATAATCAAACAGTTCTGCCTTGTGCTGTAACTGTGTCGGCTCTATAGTTGGAGTTGCTGCTATTCCATCGAGCCGATTCCTTTTTGTCTCCTGGCTTTTTTTCAAAGGGAGCATTGTGTCTCGTCTTTCGATCTAAGCTGAAATACAGATCGAAGACTTGACGAAGCTCAGAAGGAGTATAACGTCGTTATTCGTTCATTTTTATATACATTTTAAACTAAATTGGGAGTTTCTGCAGAAGACAGTTATTTGATTTCTGAAGCAAGTTGTTTTTTTACTCCTTGTTCTTTCATTTATGCATGTGCTGAGCGTGTGACAAATTGTTATATACATGGAACAGTCAGTGAGTTAGCGAGCGAGCGAGCGTGCGTTGGGCCAAGAGGGAAAGGAAAATGTGCCAGCCTGCTTAACCAAATACAACTCGTCTTTGTCAGTGATGTTCATTCCCAGTTTAAAACAAAAATGTATCGTAAAGGTGAGTTATATAAGACCAACATTTTTTTGCACAAAAGACATATTTTCATTCCTTCGTGCAACCCAATCCAGCATGGGGGTGGGTTAAACGGACTATCGTGTTGTATATCCTGGTCAGATCAGCAGCAATCAAAATAAATTCTGGTCAGTCTGGCAAACTATCACGTTGTTAGCCCGGTCTGGTCTACGGCAATCAGAGAGACGTCTGGTCAGTAGCGCAGCTAAGCAGGTCCGGTAACTCTTGACTTCCTGGACAGACGGGTGGTCTAATTCTCTCCACGTGGTCCGGCAGCCATTGATTGTAGGTTGACGGAGAGGGCCAGGAGATCAGATGGAGGAGGTTTGTCTACGTGACGTGTCCAGAAACCCAATGGCCGTGTCACCTCTTCCAGTGTCGTCTGCTGCGTCGGGGGCCGAGAGCGGGTGAGGAGTTATAAGCTTGTGCTGACAGGATTACACAGATCATCATTACCAGCGACAAAATGTTGGAAACCGTTAGCCCAGAGTTTAGTCAGTGTGCATAATAGCTTATGTTATTGGTTTGTCTTCCTTTTATTTATTTCTTCCGTCTTTTTCTCTCTCATTGTACCTTATTCGAGATGTCTGTGTAGCACATAGCGCACTAACTTAAATGCTTACTAAACTATATGTATATATGCTATAGATTTTCCACGAATCTTGCTATGCGTGGAATTTAAAAAAGGAAAGAACCAGGACTGCTGTAGGAAACAGAAAGAGACAAAGAAGACAGGGCTGACTGACAGATGATCACGCAGCGGGGAAAATTTATGGGATTATGTGGCCCAATATTTTGCATAGTAACACAAGCAGACAGCGAACAGAGAAGAAAACCCAGGGAATCGTCTGCGTGCTGAACGTAATCCCATAATGCATCCCTACGCACGTTCCGGAAGCAGTTTCCGTGTGTCTTTTGTTGATAATGGCAACGGTGGATTTAAGGGAAAGCCAGGTTCAACGAGGGCATAGATGTGAAATTCAAGGGAACCATGGGAAGGAAAAAAGGACAGCATCTTCTTCACAGTGAACGTTGATGCTACATTGCAGTCTGTGCAATCTGTACAATTTATGCGATCTGTACAATTTATGCGATCTGTACAATTTATGCGATCTGTACAATTTATGCGATCTGTACAATCTATGCGATCTGTACAATTTGTGCAATCTGTACAATTTGTGCAATCTGTACCAATCTACACGAGCTACGCCGTGGATATAAACAGTTCCGAAAGGGATCGGGGTGGGGAAAAAGGTGAGAGATTATATAGACTGGATCCGTTTCAAGGGTCAGACGGTATTAACAGATTTATTCTCTTCGATCTTATGCAGTCTTCTTGCATGTAGTTAATGTACAGCGCTTCTTTTCTTTAGATCGCAGATTTAAATTTATTGACTTATTTCACTGTTTTCTGCTTTGCATGATCCTGTAAATGCCCAGAAGAAGGGATACGCCCTCCCCCCCCCAAAACTTGTTTCGTGGAGATGTGTGTGTGTGAGAGGGAGATAGAGAGAAGGAGGGGATAAGATAGGAGAGTGGGATTATACAAACAGCGCAGCCAGTTCTGCTCGCAGGTGGCATACTTTAAATCTTTCCTTTCAAACTAAAATGTAATGAAGAAGATAAAAGATGTATGTTGAAGCACGTTACTTTGTCCTGTCTTTTTTCTTCAGGATTTATCTTTTGTTGTAGCTGTGTAAATTCAAACACTGTCGGACCGCATCTTTTTTTTCTGGGCGCTTTTTGGGGAGCTTGAGAACACTGTGAGAAAGAACCTAGCCTAGAGTTTCCACGAAGGGGAGGTGGCGGGGAGTTGGGAATGGACACTGGTTCTATGAGGACAGGGCAAAAAGTGAATGCGAGTCAGAGATGAGACTTAACCCATCTGAGCTGAACGTGAGCACTTGTTTTAAGCGATTAACAAAACCCAAGCATGTGCTAGCCAATTGTCGCGATGACGTGCCATGGTGCCCAGGCTCCCGAGACAGGCGTTTGAAGATACGTTCTGACTGTACGATTGTCAAGTTTGGGGTGCCTGTGCACCTATCTGCTTTCGATGCTTACAAGTGCGCATAAAATACACAGAGCGAGGGGAGGGAGCTTTCGCCAGCACATATGATCACGACAGTAGGAAAGCACACTTGTGAAACCTAACCTCGGTGCCCTCAGGCTGGGACGTTTCTTATCTGCCAGTGGGCGTAGCTGTGACATCAGGCGACCGTCAGCTTGACGTGTCATCATTTTATTATATTTCATACCTTTTCTTCCAGGGTTACAGGACCATTTAAAAAAAAGCTGGAGCCGAGAATACAAGCTATACCTGGATGAGTGGTGGGGGTGGTGGTGGTGGGGGGGGTGGAATATCTGTCATCGGCAGGTAACTGCAGCGATGTACCAGACACAACCAAGGTCCGTCACTCGCCGACGGGTTTATCAGTCGCTTGATGGTTCTGTCTCTTAGTTCTGGTAATCGCTGTATGTACCACGAGGAAAGGAGACAAGGTTAATTGACAAAAAATCAGCTTGAGCTACGCTTTTAGATGCGATGATTAATGTTGAGGAAAATGGTGTAGCCAAAAAAGGCAATGCAATTTTGGATATATGCACTGGCGACTCACCTTTTGAGATATCATGATAGATCTTTAGAAGCCAGGTACAGCAAAGGACTGATACAATCTTGGGGCAGGGGAGAGACTGGAGGGAAGAGGAGAGAAAGAGCATGGGGAAAAAGAGGGAGATAGATGAAAACTTTCAGTGACGAGCCACGCACCGAGATAACGAGAAAGATAACCGGAGAAACAATATGCCGCCTAGGAATGCCATAAAATTTAAAACACATATTTGCGTCTGCGCGCGTACCCACACATAAAAGCGCTATCACTAAAACAGTGACACGAGCGCGCGGCGAAAAAACAATGCTCTTGTTATAGAGTTTTTCTCGGGGGGAAAAGGGGGGTTATCGCGAAGAATATGCGAAAGGCAAGGTTGTCTTTTTTTAGGTCCTTTCTTATAAATCTTATGTATATCTGTGTCGGCTGCTAGTCTAAACGATTCAGATTCTTTCTAAAGCACCTGTAGTTTTTCTTTTGTCTCTTAGTAATATGTCTTGCACCGTTGACATGCTGATTGTTTCTTCTCTTATTTCTTTTTTCGGTGGCGTTTCGCCACTAACAGAGTATAGCCAGGAAGTCACGTGGTCCATAAATGTCACCCTTAATGCCAATGTCGACCAGTCTCTGACGCACCGTAGTAGTGTCGCTATAATACTCTGTATGGGCCAGGAAGTTTTATGCTGTTATTTTTTTACCATTGCCGCTGTCTGCAGCGGTCTACAGGAGAAAGACCACGCGCACTAAACCCTGACAGGCAAAAGCAGGATTTGATAAGAACTTATAGATTTGACTCACTGCGTGAGATCGTTTTTCCTCCTGCAGCTTTCCCGTTTTATTTTTTTGCTCGAGACCTTTTGCGGGTTGTATCTGGAGAAGCATTTCATATCAAACACGCCCAGAAACTAAACGTCATTTTTGTTAAAATTCAACAGCTGTAGAATCTGCTGCACGCGATAATCGAAATGTGGTAGGAATCGTGTGACGAGACTAACTGGCATAACCCTCGCGTTCTGCGAAGATGCATCTCCGAGCGGGAGTTGGCGAGAACGGCAGTTGTCGAGATGTGGCCGTGCGCGAAGATTAGTCGACGTTGTGTGGTATCAGGACCACCCCCACTCCCCTACAAGAGCTAATGGATTAGCTCCATGTCTGCTGTGTTTACGGAGGGTGCCCCACGGATCACACAGACGAG
>SMGT01014990.1:376981-399212 GCA_004794575.1 Lanistes nyassanus | reverse complement strand
GTACGCTAACAGTAATGTGTAAGTTACGCGAAAGGCCCGCCATTAATTTAACATCTATCCTCCATCCAATCTTGGCAAACACGGCGGAGAGAGACACTTACGAGATGTTTGCTCTATCTGTGTGTTGGGGGGGGGGATGGCGAGGTGTCTTCGCTGTCTCTGCGTGCGTGTGTGTGTGTGTGGGATGGCGAGGTGTCTTCGCTGTCTCTGCGTTATTGACTCCTCCTGGCTTCTGCCCCTCCCTCGTCTCTCCCGCCTGTACCTCCTCTTCTACCTTCTCCATCTTTCTTTCCTTCTATGGGTTATCACCTGGTTCTTCACTCTCAGTCTCTCTGCCTTCCCGCCTTCCTGCCAGCCTCTTTCTTTCTTTCTTTCTTTCTTTCTTTCTTTCTTTCTTTCTTTCTTTCTTTCTTTCTTTCCTAAATCTTGCCGCACCTGTGGAGTAGGTGTGCGGCCCTCAACCCTTTTCTTTTTTTAAATTTCATCCTTGTAGCCTTTCTAACTTCTCCATTCGACTCGAGTCCTTTTCTTCTTTGTGATCTTCACCAAAGCCCACTATTGTCTCTTATCAATCACCATTGGAAACATGCCGATATATTATTGTGAATCAAGATGCCAATGTTAACTATTTGATTTTACGACGTGAGTTGGTGCCCCAGATTTCAGACATCACGGAAAAGCAAACGACACGCAACACGTGAGAGCAGTTAGCCGCGCACTACCTCTGCACCTCCAGCCGATGACAGTTTCATTGCTCACTTAACGCCTCCCTTCCCAACCCTCCACTCTCACAGAAATGGAATAGTCACCCAGCGTGTCTCTAGGGCAGGGACCCTTACGAACGGGGACACGGGGAATTTTCTCTCTCTCTCTCTCTCTTCTGATGGTTCTGGAACACTGCCAAGACAGTGAGGCGCACCTTCCAACCCCCTTCCTTTCTGTCTGTCCTTCCGGGTCTTTGAGAGATCTTCGCGACACGTGATGCCACACTGGGGAATAGGAGGGCGCTGACTAGTCGGCCGTCAGGGACATCGTTACCAGCAATAATTCCACACTCCTCGCGGAATAAGTATCTTGGGCAAAGGTACCAGACGAGGTCAAGAATGGGTCAAAATTCTTGTCAGAAGGAGAAAACTGTCCATATGCTGCAGGCTCAGATGTACGAAAGTCCCAAATAAATCGGCATAGTGAGGACAAAGAAAAGAGGTTTTGCTCCAACTGAGTAAAAGGGCCGTGGGACAGAAGCCGTGTCAGACATTAAACACTAAGTGTCTAAGGTTATTCTGACAGCCTGAGTTGATGAAGAAGTACCTTCAGCAAAAAGCATGAGGACAGGATCAACAAAAGTAGCTTCAAGTGTGAAATTGGTGCTGAACACAATGCTAAAATAAGACGTGCAGACGAAAATATAGCAATTTTAAACGCCCTATGATTTCATACACAGTGGACAGCTTTGTTTTAGATAACAATTGAGAAGGCTTATAAAACGGCGATTCGTGCAGTGTTATGGAGCCCGAGCAGCGCATCTAGATTTATTAAAACCTTTCTAAAAATATTTTTACGATCAATAAATGCGTTGTCCATGCCTCCATTTGATATCCGACCCGACCTTTACCTCCCTCCACCGCCAACCCCATCCTCTTTTCTAACTCTTTTTTAGCCGATGGCTGGAACGTTGTCGAATAGAATGATTTTAGCGCCATGACGACTTGTATGATAAACCTTGGCTCCGCATCAAACAAAAATACAAGCTCATATGTAAAGTTGGTGATGACGTTTCAATTTTGAGGAACACGCTTTATAACACAATTTATTTTTGTTTCGCGACGCCAGATTATTTTTGATTAAAAAATGACTAGCCTCTCTTAACTTTACCATCCCTACACTAGGGTATCGTCATTTTTTACTGCCATAATTTTGCTGTGGCTAAAACATAATTGGAAGTAAAAGCACAGAGGGCATCAGAACAGTTTAGCGTTCGTTCTCCTTTCTTTTGCTTTTCCCTTTGTTGGTTGTTTTTAGAAAATTACGGTACCCGACAGACCAAGTCACAAAGTTGTATTTTCATATTCCGTTCCAGGGTACTTTATTGTTGGCTAAATCTTTTCATGATAAGAATGTTTGTTTCCGAACAGAATGTCAAAGGGTGTCTAACTAGGATAATTTAGCGTGCAGCATAAAACCGGATCTCCACGTTCGTTGTGAAGAGATAATGTTTATGTGTTTTATTTGCTAATTTGATAACTGAAAATACTCTAGTCGCTATTTCTCATCTGCACACGCTCAAAGTCGAACACAAGGCGAACAAAGAAGACGTCGTGAACACGAGTACCCAGATATGTACGTTACTGCATCCGCACTCCCGTCGTGCCACTGTTCCAGAAAAAAGTCCAAGTCGTCATACAGCATTATCCATCCGCTGCGTTCGCATGCTAACCCCCTAGCCGTCACGTGGTCTGGAAGCCAACCCCGAAAATCAGATCCGACGGAAAGACGCCCCACCCTTGGCGGTGGTGAGCGATCAAATAGTCCAGAATGTTCACCTGTGCGCTCTCTTGTTTTTGGCACGTTAGCTGAAGCGACTGTTGGGTTGAAATTTGACGAGGAACCCATAGTGCGTCAGTCTAGGGCTGCGTCAGTAAATGTCATGATCAATGAAGCCAGGGATGACAAGGTGTCTTTGCTTATCTTGACGTGTGCATGACTAAGTACGTGTGGGTGTGTTCCAGAGAAAACAAGATACAATAAAACTATAATTTAATTGCCAAACCATCTGGAACACCATTCGTTGTGGGCCCAGGCTATAAGGACAGCTCTTACTCTTCCCTCTGAGTAGGTTTAATCTGCCATTTACCCTAATTTTTTTAAAAAGAAGACCTTTCTTTTTTCGAAAAATCTGAAAATGTTAAATGTGATAAAAGAGGGAGAGAAAGATGGCGGGAAAATAGGGAACTAGTTGCCCGTCTTTCGTGTTCTTTCTCATCTTTGTCATAACGTGGATGCAGTGCTTGATTATTTAAATTAATTTAAACTTCTTACCATACCGCTTAATAGAAGAAATTACACTTTTCATTGTTTGCCGGCTCTCCTATTTATCAATAAAATACATACAGATAATATGGAAATGTTGTTACCGTTGTTAAAGTTATGTATCCATTCATCCATTTGTCTGTACATCTGTACATTTGTATATACATTTGTACATCTATCTATTTACCTGTAACGAAGACCGCAGTGTGGTGGGAACTCCAATCTTCTCTAAGATCTCTGCTGTCACACATTTCAACGAGTCTGTTCCGTGTTTTGTGTTACCTTTCCCATCTAGATGTCACTAGTCCATCTGCCTTTCATAGCAGCAATAATCAGTACAGCCAGCGACGCGGCGTTTTCTGGAACCGAGGAACGCGAGTGAGGTTTGAACCCAACGCCTATAGCTTGTCTTTTGTCCATTTTATCTGTAATGATTGTCGTCAAGTCTTCATTAGAAAGTCCAGTAACTTTTGCCAACTCGCCAGCATTGAATCTTGTGCTAAATTGTGCATGTTACTTTTTTTTCTACAGACGTCGAGAGGCAGACGAATGCAAACCACGGAAGCTGCGACCAGCCGGGAGAGACAGTCTGGCAGATGAAGCCGTGCGCATGTCGCGAATGTTAAGATCAGAACGAGGTTTGAAAATTTTGTACCCTGCAGACGGATTTGGAAACGAGTTCTGAAAACAGAAAACGTCTGATTCCACCATCACCACAACCGCCGTCGCTGCTGTTGCTGCAAGTGGCACTATAAAGTTCTCGAGAACATCAGTCCCTCCACCCTCTCCCTTTATCACCTACCCAACACACTCCCTCTCTTTTGCCAAACACACTCCAGTCTGCCTACCCAAACGCTAAGTCCTCTTCTCTCAAAACTCGCAGTACTTCATTCGTAAACTTTCGAGACGACTTTTATTTTAATTGTCAAGATTATATTGGTTTCATCGAATGAATTCTAAGCTGCTTTCCTTTAGTTTTGACTTGAAGGCTGAGTACTCTGTTTTGTGTGTGTGTGTGTGTGTTTATGTGTTTGTGAAATCGTTACGGTGCGTTTGAGTGACTGCGGATGAACAAAGAACTGGAAAATCAGATCTGATTATAAACTTTGTTTGTGCTTTCCCTAATTATTGATTCTGCCTCTGTCCCACACCAAAAAAAAAAAACCCTTGTACACTGTACAACTATGTAACCTTTTACGCTAATGAGTCTCTTAACCCTCTTACGACTTGAGGAAAAGCTTCGCATGGAAATAGATTTAAACCTAAAGGCCTAAACACACCGTCCGATGCATTTAACCTGTCACTGGAACGATTGCTTCCCCTCGACTCTACTTACGACCATTTGAACACGGCATGGAACTTGGGCTGTTAAATGTTCCGTCTCGAGAGGAGGTTGTGGAACTTTCGACACGACAACAAAACCTTTTGTCCTTCAAACGTCCGCCGACCTTCCTAATGGAAAAAGAGGTGAGCTGAAAAGAAAGAGGCTCGGAAAAGGGGCAGAACACTCTTGCGTACGACGCTGTTTCTGCTGTACACTAATCACCGCTGCCACCATGTAATACCGCTCTTGTCCCCTAACAGCGTTTTGCAAAGTTCCTTACAACGCAGTTTTTGCCTACTGGGAGGACTTTGGGAATTTAGTTTTCTCGAGCGTTCGACGGGGAAATGAGCTGAAGAAGTAGGCAATCAATAGTCCAGGACATCCCTTCGACCTCGCAAGTAATGGATGTGTCGGTGAGGATTGCAGTGAGCGGTGACAATGGCAAAGTTCTTGCGGCTTGTCCTCCCCGAACCTTGGTCTTCTCCGAAAACCCTCGGTGCTTGTGAAATCAAGTGAGCGTGATTCTGCGTGAAAAACCTGGGGGTGAGAAAGCGCTGGGCTGCTCAAATTGACGTGCACGAAAAGAAGGGCATGTTATTGTGTGGGTCCCTCTGCGGGAGTAAATTTCGGGAAAGGTACCCGAAAACTCAGTTACGGCTTCTGTGACGTCATTTCTGAGCCAAGACACGGAAGCTGAGCCAGCGTGCATGAGAGGTTAACGACGAATGGAAGGGCACCCAAAGACAAATTATTAGACTTCAGCATAAGGATACACTTCAACCAATAGACTGCAAGGAATCATTTTTGTCACTGATAAAGTGTGCTAGAAACGACACCCAGGATGGAGATGTTATCACTGTGGAAAAGATGGCGTAGTCCTGCGTATCTCTTAACCCTCCAGCTTTTGACTTGCTGTCTGACCCCTGTGATGTCCCAGAACAAAGAGCTGAGCTACACGATTTACGAAGAGAGGCCGGTTCCGGACACAGTGGGCAACGTGGCCAGGGATTCGAACGTGTCTATCTTGCTGGGCTCGGAGGTGTTTTCGACGCTGCGCTACAGGATTCTGTCCCAGCCGGACACCAACAGCGAGCTGTTTTCCGTGGGCAACACCACCGGCGTTCTGCTCACGGCAGCCCGCATCGACCGCGAGAGTCTGTGCCACTTCTCGGAGAAATGTCGTCTGCTGGTATACGTGGCTATGCAGCAAAGCAACGGTCCCTACTTCGTTACGGTGAAGGTCAACGTCTACGTCCGGGACGTGAACGACAACGACCCGCAGTTCCCCCAGGCCTCCATGACTGTGCCCATCCGCGAGAACTCGGCCGTAGGCCTTACAATCGACATCACACCCGCCGTGGATCTGGATGTGGGACAGAACACCATTCAGGACTACATGCTGGTCACTTCGGACCCAACTGTCTTCACGCTGGACGTAAGTTTAAAAAAAAATTATTTGTCCGAGTGCGTTAACGGTCGTGTAAGGCAAACGTGTTGACTGATTTGACTGGTTGGGTGGTTGGTTGGTTTTTGCTTGAACTCTGCTAGAATTAAGCGAATTGAAGTGCACGAAAAATTAAAAAAAAATAGATTTTAGAAAAAAATCAGGTTAGCTTGTAAACTTTTGCATGTTTGCTTGAGAACGAAAAAGACGGTTTCAACTTGTTTAACTTTTACTATGAGATATTTTAATTTTTAATCAGTTCCATCTATAATGAAAATTTACTTTCAGCCATAAGCTTTGTGCTGGTGGGAACAATAATTTTTCTGACATTCATTTTAGTTTTTCAAGTGCTACTGAAGTTGATTTCAGGAAAAAATTTTGGTCTGAGACCGAATGACTTCGTGTTGAATCTCCTTATTTATGTGCAGTCCATAGATTGCTTCACGTCTAAACTTCATTTAGATTGTTCTCAATATGATTAAAAGGTCGTAAAGTAAATCTCATTTAAAGTGGTTAAAACGTAAGACGCCCTAAAATAATCAGTTGCCTGGCTGCCTGCTCAATGGTATTACCAAGCATGCTAAATTCAATATCCTAGCAAACAGCTACGCCTTGACACCCTCTTCCTCACCCGATAAAGGGATTAATAGACTTACGTGAACGTAGATGATACAGACAGATAACGACTCGATGTTACTCCTAATATAGTTTTCTCGGATAACCATTATCCCGCAAGAAAATGTGCGTTTCCACGAATCCCGAAACAAGCCTACCTCGGGGATAAATTCTTGACGGTTCTGTCCCTCTGTCCTTGAAGGTGTCACGAAATCTGGACGGCAGCCTGGTTCCGAACCTCATCGTGAACTCCCAGCTGGACCGCGAGACCAAGGATTTTTACTCGCTGATCGTTCAGGCCGTGGACGGAGGTCCGCAGCCCAGAAGCGGCGTGCTGACCCTGAACATCACTGTGGATGACGACAACGACAACCCGCCTCTGTTCCAGCACTCGCAGTACAACATCACTGTCAACGAGACGCTGGCTCCACGCTCAGTCATCGTCATGGTGTCTGCCACTGACCGTGACATCGGCTTCAACGGAGAGGTTGCTACTTCTTTTCTTTCTTTTTTTTCTCCTTCATTTGTTCGTTCCTCGCAGGGATTGTTCAAAGGCTTGTGTCTTCTCGAGCCTCGCACCTCTAAGCATACATGTCTTTCCGTGTACTTGTGCAAGATATCGTGTGCAGTGCGTCGACATGTGAGGAGAGAATAATCTGGAACTTTCACCTTTGTAGTCCCTTGTTTTCGGCACTTTCCTTAAAGCTGGGGCCGTGTCGAGCCTTAGGGAGAGACCCTAAATGTGTCTGTCTGGCACAATTAATAAATCTAACGATCAAGAGTTGCCTTTGTTATTTTGATTTACGTGTGCGTCCGTGCGTGTAGCAAGATTTATTTTGCTGCTTAAGAACTAGTTCTTGAAAAGAGCACGTACCACAGAGATGCACTTATAAAAATACAAAGTTCTAAATCCATGTATAAAGCGATATATGAAACATAGATTGCAATACGTGTGTTAATAAAGATATATATATATAAGACAATGAGATATATAATATAATATAGAACATATGTTTATTCTGGTTTCTCCAGGTTCGCTATCGCTTCAGTTCGCGCCAAACCGACGACAACGCCAACGCGTTCGCCATCGATGAGTCGACTGGCGAGATCATGTCCACGCAGGACCTGACCAACCTGCAAGGCCGGACTTTGAAGCTGGTGGTAGAAGCCGTGGACCGGGGTTCGAAGCCCCTCAAGGCGCAAGCCATGATCAACGTGTACGTGGCGGACGCCGTCAACAACCCGCCCAGCATTCGCCTGACCACCATCTCGGGCGGCAACGTCTCCCTGGTCAAGGAGAACGCGCAGCCCGGCTACGTGGTGGCGCACTTCATCGTCGTCGACGTCGATTCGGGCACCAACGGCATCGTCAGCTGCTCGTCCAGCCGCGGGAACTTCGCGCTGCAGCGGCTGAACGACGATGAGTACAAGATCACGCTGGTCGGGCAGCTGGACCGCGAGACTCGCGATCGGTACGACGTGCAGGTCAAGTGCTGGGACTTTGGGCGCCCCTCGCTGTCCTCGGCAGTCCCCTTCACGGTCATCGTGGAGGACGTCAACGACAACCCGCCTGTCTTCGCCCGCCCGCTGTACCGCCGCAACGTGACGGAGGAGCAAGGCCCCGACATCTTGCTGAAGGTCTCGGCCTCTGACCGCGATGAGGGTGAGAACGGGCGCGTGACTTACCGGCTGGGGAACGTCACCACTTTTCTCCCGTCCCTCATCACCGTCATGCCCACCACGGGCGAGATCATGGCCCGAACTTCCTTCGACCGTGAGCTGTACCGCACTGTTGATTTCACGGTTGTGGCAGAAGACCACGGCAATCCGAAGCTGTCGGCACACACAAGAGTTATTCTGGACATCGTCGACATCAACGACCGCAAGCCAAGCGTCCCCGTTGGGTACACCCTGCAGGTCATGGAGAACCAGCCTTTGGGCACGCTGGTCGGAACCATCAAGGCTATAGATGAGGACGAAGGCGTGAATGGACAGGTGGAGTACCGCCTCCTGCCTGACAACGAGGCCACGCATTTCTTCGAGGTGGACCGGAAGGGCGTGGTCAGAACGCGGGTGGAGTTTGACCGGGAGTCGAGAGATCACTACGAGCTGTCCGTCCTGGCCATGGACAATGGGGAGCCAAGAAACGAGAACGTGCTCAGCGTGGGTGTGGAGATTGCGGACCAGAACGACAGCCCGCCGCGGTTCCTGCGCCCCAACGAGACCTACAACGCCGTCAACATCTCGTCTGCATTACCGGGCAGGACCGTCATCTTCCTGGCCAAGGCCACGGACGCTGACCTCGGGGTCAACGCGCAGCTGGACTTCGACTTCGCTGGGGACGGGTACGGGACGTTCGTCATCAACCGTTCGACTGGAGCCGTGGCCACGGCCCGGGAGCTGCAGCCTCGCGACGCCGGGACCTACACGCTGGTGCTGGTGGCCAGTGACCGAGGGATCGATTCCCGCTCGGCCGTAACCACGCTGACAGTCGTCGTCATCGCGGAGAACGGCACGATGATGGCGTCAGGGCAGGTCAACGAGGACCACATTATCGTCGTGGTGGTGCTGGTGTGTCTGACGGTGTTGACCGCCGCTTGCGTCACGGCCATCTTGCTGCGCCTTCGTCACTCGGACGGCCAGGACCGCCACCCCCCTCCCAGCAAGGCCGCCGCGTACCATCTCCGCGAGGTCAAAGGTTCAGGCTCCAACCTCAGCAGCCTGGGGGGAGGCAGCGCGGGCCGCGACGGTGGCTGCGGAGGGATGGACAGCGACGGCGACAGCAGCCGGGGGCGCCGCGGAAGTGCTCCTCATGAGAAGGGTTCGTGGGCCGGATACGACGCGGTCAAAGGTCATGGAGTAGGCGTGGAGGAGACTGGCGCGCCAGACATGGGACGCGACTCCGACGATGACCTGATCCTCTTCAAGCTGCAGCTGGCCGAGCAGTACAAAGAACGCGATCTCTATTCGACAAAAGTAAGAGGAGTTTTCCTTGGCCTCTGTTTTTTTTGGTGGTTTATTTGTTTACACGGTTACTTACATTCTCTGCCCTCGCCCGTGGATACAGTTGTTACAGGTTCGTTTTCCTCTCTGATGAAATCATTGTATGCCTCTGTGTTTTTGTCGTTCTTCTGTTGTTTGGGGGTTTCATCCTTAATATTTACAGTTTGTGTATTATTTTCCATCTCCATTCCCGCATACAGAATGAAAAATAAGTTTCTCAAAAAGTTGCTGTTCGCAACATTCGTTGTAATATAAACCATCTGCTAGGATCTCTGGCTGTATTTATTACTGATTATCCGGTTGATAGATAGCGCTTACAAATGCTGGAGAAGAAATGGGACCTGACATCGGCGTTAATCCCTTTAAAAAGATAGCTGGATGGATAGTAGTAACCACAGTTTATCTCTTCTGGCGAATTTCTGCACTGTATTATTTTATACACGTATATCATTAAAATCGCTTAAGATGAATTTTTCATATTGTAATCTAGGTTAATTCCTTGTGACCGAAGGAAATGTTATGTAATTTTTGCTTTATATTCGGTAAAGAAATGTTTACAAAGACAGAGAGACGGGTTTTAAACAGAAAAAAGGATGACGGAGAGAAAATCAGCATTACACGAGAAAAAAGGTTAAAAAGGACTAATTCCATTTAAAGACGTCTTCCGCCTAGGTCAATTCTGACTCGCGTTTCTAAATTGAGATCGTACGAATTCGTCTTGTTGAAAGGAGGTCGGAGAGGGAGGGGGGGGCTTTTTCGTCACAAAAATTAACAGACAGTTTGGTGACAAATAGAAAACTAGAGCATCGAGCACAGCGTCGGATGCACTAGTTTTATGGCTGTCTAGCCAAGAAAAGGACCTTACTGTATGAAGGAGACAACAGCAGTAGGCCGCACTACCCTACCTCCATCATATTTATTTTGTTCGACAGTTCGGTGTCAGACGCTTTACACACAGCCGAATCAATATCATAATAACTGAGGCAAGTTCACCTCTTTTTCCGCCTCACAAGAATCGGGCGAGAAGGAAAATCCAGCACCAACAGGCATGAGCTGTGTAGCGATATCAGCCCTAACCGCGAGTGGTCCATTCACGGTGTTGTTTGCCTTTGCTTCTGACATTTACTAGCGAAATCGAAACCTTTAGCTCCTGTCATTTGGCTAAAAGGGGCTGTATTTTAGGCACTCGGAAATATAGGAGGGAAGAGTTTCTTACTCGAAAGAGATTCTATCCTTCTGAAGGTGAAGCGTCTCTTGATAACAACTAAGTGGTCAGTCATTACCTCACCACCTATCAGGATTGATTTCTTTTTTATATCTTTCCCCAACACCATCACTTACAGACTAGCGAGAATTACAGTTTTATGCACGCGGAGCTCCACGCACGAACAGTTGCCACGAGGTTTCTTTTGTGCAAGGAACTCTTTCAGGCGCGTCCGCAGTAAGGACACAAACGTCACAGCAAGCAGTGGGTCTTCAGAACATTTAGCAAAACTCTGACAAGACAAATTTCACACTCGAGCAGTTACCCACAATGCAAAACTTTGCAAATGTACTGCTCAGTGTTGCTTCTTACACAGCGGTTACAGATCTTGAAAACTTTTGCAGAAAATATTTACTGTTCAATGCCGTTGGGATTGGTTGGTGGTTATTTATATATATATATATGCATTTATTGTTGCATGAATTTAGGTATTTCTACATTTATATTTGTAATGCCTGTATTACTTTATTCCTATATTTCAGCAAGGAATTAGGTTATACATATAAATTACGATTTCCGTCAGTCAAAATACTTATTATTTTCGCTTTTGAATTATTAATGTAAACATCATCAGATGTTATTTGCGAGATGGATTTTTGCGAGTGTGGGGTTGGGGGGGGGGGTAGGTTGCACAAGAGTGGAATGAAAAAGATTAAAGGGAGTACCGACAGACAGACCTGGGACGGAGAAGAGAACATTATCCCACCACCTTGCCAATCCTGCTTGACTCTTCGATTCACCAGTAAAATCTCGCAACAATCGGCAACACTTAATGAGTTTCGCTACCTCGGGGACAGCGCTGGGATTGAGCGGTCGATAGTCCTAATTTGACTGACTCAAACCATTCGAAAAATCTCCACCATCAGTCTCTAGGCAAAGACAAATATTTGCACCGCAGTGGTTCTGACAATTCACAAATAGCCAGACGTCTGCAAACGGAACGAAATAGGCTTCCATTGGAGAGAAGTCTCTTGCCATTGGAAGACGCAACGAACCATTTGAAAAAACCCCGACATCTTCTGCGTCAACACAAGCAGATGCCAAATGGGGGAGGCTTTACTTTTTCTTTCCTTTTTTGGAGGATTACAGTACACCCTTCCTTTCATCAGGCAGCTTTCAAATCTTTGCCTTTCTCTTGTATCGGTGCCCATCCCTGAAACGTGACATAGAAGAGAGGAGTTTTTTCCCTCTCTTGTTTGATAATGAACGAGAAATTCGCGCCACCGACTTTCGTTGGAGCAGAGTCTGTCAGGCGCTGACCTCATTTCCCGCAAGGAACAGTGCTTTCTACGCCGATTTCTCCCGGCCAAACTTATTTATTTATTGCGATACGTGGGCTGGAACGTTTCGTTTATGAGAACAGCGTAAGCCAGAGATAAGTTCAATATCCGTTTTCATGGCAGTGCAGGTGTAAGATTAGACAGCATATAAACAACTGTCGTCTCCACGGTTTATCTTTGATTTTGTTGCTGTTTGGTTTACTGGGGGGTTTTTTTGGGGGGTGAGGTTGGTTTATTTGTTTTGTTTTGTTTTTTGTTTTTTGATGCTGCTGTTATTTTTTAAATCATGAAGTCCGAACTGACAGCAGCAAGAAGAAACAAACATTTTACTCAAGCAGATACAATTTAAAACCTCGCACACGCACACATATAAACATATGAGGAAGCGTCCTCTCCACGGCAAAACTTTGCTTTTGGTGATGTTTTGGTTTGGTTTGATTTATTGTTTGTTTTGTTGTTGATGCTAAATAAGTTTCTACTGTGGTGTTTCGAGTCGGGAAGTTTGGACTCACAGCAGTAAATAGCAACAGCACGTGCATATACGTAAACATGCCCCTATCATTTACAAACTCACACGCCCGCATGTACATTCGAGCACATCTGCATGCACGTACAACACTGACAAGCTAGCTTGTCATCGTCCTTTTTCGAATCACTCGAAAATCAAATAAAAATAGTTGTAGACAATACGCTGAAAAAACAGTCTCGGTGAAACATATCTGGAAATCTCTTTATTTGCAGGATGTCATCCTGTAAGAGGGCATGAAATATTTTGCCTGCCCTCACGTAAGCCGCAAGCGAAGGGTTGAAACCATTTCTGGCCAGCCCCGCGCCAATCCACATACCCATAAAGTACTGTTTTAATAACAGAGGCACCAAACTGTTATCTCTCGTGGGTGCGTAAACTGTCTGCCTCCTGCTCCAGGCTCTGCCGGGCAATGCTGATGTCTGAGGTGATGAAAAAATCCGTACCAGACTCCCCCTGGCCACGCAGAATGCTAATGTGTGATGGTGGAAAGGCGGGTTAACGGAAGAAATTAGTCAGGAGAGGGTCTCTGTCGTGTTAACCCAGTGGTAGATTTCGTGAAGAGTCAAAGGCCGCGCATGGAAGTCGCAAAGCTGTCTGTGGGTGTGTTGAGATAGGCGGATTGTGGCGTTATGGTGGAAGGGAGAGGGAGAAGAAAAGACATGAGAACGCATGATCTCAGAGATGCAGCTTAGCTAAGGATATGCACGCCTATGCATATACATATAAACATGTGTATGCATGTATACACATATATACACGCATGTGGATAAATCATTATGTGTACATACCTATATAGGTATATGTTTGATAGCGGAATGATAACAATCGAAAAGGGGGAAAAGAGGTGTTGTCTAAGTGTCATTGCATGTGTGCATGTTTGTGTGCGTGCGCGTGCGTGTAGGTTAAAGTGGTCCATTGTGTCTGTTCTGCTTACTTTTGTTGCGTGCCATCGAGAAATGCAGCTACACAGATCCAGTCCTTCATCGTGGAATTTTCTGCTGCACGCACGCACAACAGGACAGGTTAAGTTTGAAGTCAGTTTTTCATATGTTTATATCTCGCAATGAATCACATAATTATTCACCCTTCCACATGGGCAACTCAGAAACAAAATACCCGTCGTTAAGACCCTCCCCTTTCCTCCACACACACACACACGAGCGTGGGTTTGGTGGTGGTGGTGGTGGTGGTGTGTGTGTGTGTGGGGGGTAACTGCGGTCAAGGGCTAGTCCAACCATAGTCCAGGATGTCTTCAAATTTTGGCAGCTGTTTGAATTCCTTCCTTCCTGATTTTTTATTTCGTACACACGCGAAAGCTGACGAGAAAAGCGTACGCAGGTTCTCCCCACCCCCCACCCCCCACCCCTCAACTCACGACGGGGTTGTCCCTCATTTGCCGAATGCGTGGCGCCAGTCTTGTGTTACAGTGTCACAGGTAAAGATGTTGCTCCGACGACTGAATCTCAGAAACCAAACTTCCACATGTTCCTCCTCGGTGCTTAGTTTGCCTGAGATGTTCCGATAAACAGGCTGCGTGCGAGCATCCAGTGACGAAATTCACTGACGAAACGTACAACGACAGTAGCACTTCCCGCTGCCATGAATCGGAGCCATGCACGTGGACGAAAGAGGAAAATTCGCGAGAGATCTTTTTGTTCCGGAAATACATTCATATTTCGGCGGCCACTCGCCGAAAGAATCGCCAAGCAGAAGATATGACGGACGAAAGTGCTCGAACTTCTGTCGACGAACTCTTTCCTTTAGACTAATTGGACAGTTCCAGATGGTAGTTGTCTCTGGCGATGTCCTAGAAGATCTGTAGTGCGTTGTTGGGCTGGAGGTGGCTGCTATTGATCAGGTCAGCGCCGCCATGGAGTGGTATTGGTCCGGGCGGGCGGCGGTCTGAGGACAAATTTGATAATAGTACTTAATTGAGAGAGAACCTTGGTCTACGAGTGTCAGGCAAAAGATGTGGATGGAGAAAAATTGATTGTCCATAAATCAGGACCGCCTTCCGTTTTCTTTCTCAGACTCTTCTCGTACTGTTTGTCTGTCTGTCTGCCTGCCTGCCTGCCTGTCTGACTGTCTCCCGGCTTGCCTGCCTGCCTGCCTGCCTATTTTTCTACTTGTCTAGTTATACATGATGCGCAGTGTTTACGTGTGCAGTGGGAGGGGGGTATGTTTCCCTCTCTTTCACTCCTCTGCCTACGGGACACCCGCCACAGATTCTTGTTTTTATCCTTTGTGCCTTGGCACCCTCATTAGAGCCGTCTCGGCTCATTCATCATACGCTGCCGTAACAGATAGCTGACGGATCAGATGCCCGTGTTTTGCAATAGATGCTGGCACGTTTCATCGTTGAGACGGGTTAAACACACAACAGGCATACTTTACTGCAAATGTCTAGACAGGCTTGCAGCGCGTGCAATGTTTCTGTCGAATCCTGTTATTGTGTAGACGAAAGACCGCACCTGAAAAACAGCATAACGGTAGGGGAAGGGAACAGAGACTGAATAAAAGAGGGGTGGGGGTGGGGTGGGGGTGGAAACGATGCCCGCCTTGATGTTTTCCGCAGACCCGTAAAACAGCAGGCTTCGCATACTCTGTATGGGTTTCCAAACAAACGTCTACCGGGGGGGGGGGGATAGGTGGGAGAATGCAGTTTGCTTTGTGCTCTGATTTCATTACTGACCTTATCCGGAACAGTTTGCAAATGTTGAAACTACATTTTATTGTTGGCACTTAACCTATCGATAAAAGAGACGTTAGATATGCTACATTATTGTCATTATAATTACATTTTGGGCAAACTATAGACATTGACTTATTGTTTTTAATTAGTGCAAATGTCTAAAACTCAAAAGAAGCAAGGAAACTTCAGGCAGAGTTTCGAATGAAACGGCTGGCTGAGCGAACTATTATTTAGAGACATCCTAAGGCTAGTGGGCAGCTATTATTGACAACAGCTCGTCTGGGGATTGCTGTAAAATAAGGACTTATGTTTCAGTTCATCCTTCAGTATTGCGAATGTTTTAAGTTTGGGCATGTTTTATTCGTGTTAATACGAATTCGCTGAAACAACTGATAGGCGGAGTAACATGGGCAGTGCGAAGAGGCAGTTTAGTATTTGGTCGGGAGCCACTGATGAAGTTTGCACAATGTTTAACTCCAATATATCATCCTTGTCCACTGCTGAATTCGAACCCGCAATCTTAGACATATGACTCTGATGCTCTGAACACTGTTCATCCATCTCTCCCTTCGGTACAGCAGTGACGCGACTGGCCGCTGGAAAAGCCTTGGGTTCACTGCGCACCGTCTTCGCGCATCTCCCTCCATTTCAGGTAACGTAATAATGCCTGGACCTCGCGTCGACACGATGCATTTTATTTCGCTGTGATGTCTCACTATGTGCAGAGTGACGGGGGACAGGGTCGTACTACTAATGTGCGCACGGAGCCAATCGCTTGACTGAAAGCTGCAGTAACATGTCCAGTAGGCACAGGGTGGAGTGTGTACGTTGCTTAACTCCGGGATATAATCCTGGATTTGAACCAGAGTTTGGTTGCACGAGCGTTGATATATGCACTTCCGGTCATAAAAACGGTCACGAGGCCCGTTCGTCTGGTGCATTTTACGTGAACCTTTACGTATGCACAGGGTCTAATAAGGTCCATGCAGCCCGGAATACCAGCCTTCCACACCCGAGTCTGGAGCTCTGCGACAGAGCGATACAGATTACCCTTCACCATGGCTTTTCACTGAAGCTGACAAGATGTAAAGAGTATTTTTACCAGCATTATTTCATAGAGTGGTGCTACACGCTGTCTAGACGAGACATTGTGGACTTATCGTATTTCAAACAGATAAATCAGGCTTCCAGAAATGAGATATGAAAAATAATAAACTTCCTTGATGTATTTATTAAAGTATGGATAAATAAGCATACATTGGCGTAGGAAAAAATACTAAGTCTTTCACAGATGACATAGTATAGATTTAGGAAAATTAATTTTGCAGACTTTAAACATTTAGGCTTGTAGTAACCAAGCGCCAAATATTTTGTTTTTTCTTTAGTTCTGTTTTCACTTTCAAATGATTGCATGAAAACTTTCTTGGACCAGCGCCCACGACAACATTCAAAAATGTATTCGCTTAGTGTTTAAGCTTTAAGAACCAATCGGAATTGATCCGTCTTGGCGCACGCGCAGGTGAAGCGGATCTCACTTCGGAAAGCTTTATCGCTGTTCGCAGTGGGGAAATTTCTTGCTCTCGCAGCTGTTTTGCGCGACGGTCGCTTTCGGCAGCTGCAATTTAACAGCGAGCCTCTGGGACCGGAGGACGTGCTAGCTGACTAGGATGGTGGTTGGTTCGATAATCTATCGCCTTTTGTCCCACGCGCTCACGGCAAACTTGTGGCAAACAAAATTTTGGGGAAATTCGCCTGGTATTTGAGTGGTTCATGTGTATATAGTGACTGCAATTCGAACTCATTCGAACCGAAGAAAACTGTAGAGACGGAGATAATCACTAAATACATAAATAAAAATCAGTATTTATGCTTGCAAACGCTAAACCTAGTGATGGTTTGCACCCTCGATAGAGACTGCGAAAACTCACCCCCACCCCTTCCCGGGCAGTCTCCAAATGACGCTATGCGGCCGGTAAGGAAAATATGTCTTTACTGCACTGCAAATACTGACACAAATCTTGCTGAAGAGCAGTGCATGTTTGGAAGAAAAATCGCAGCGTGAAATGGCGTTTTGACAGAGGTATACGGACAGCCGTCAAGTCTGTGGCGTTAAACGTGACGTTGAACGCGTTTTGCGGGGTCCGCGCGGGTGTGGAATGTCGGTAATCCCTGACAGCTAGACATGTTTACAGGATTGTTGCCGGCTTGCGGCAGACGATACGACTGGCGACCCAGAAAGTTTGCGAACAGAATTCTTCTGGCACCGTCCAGCTCGTAAGCTTCTTCGGCGGCAGGTCAGCCAGCTTTGTACACACCCCTCCCCCATAATCTTTCTTTCCCTGCCAACTTCGTGATGATTGAAAAAAAAAACCCGCTGTGCAGTGTATGACAGTCGGCCCATCTCCACGTGAATACAAGTTTGTGATTCTCAACCCATGCCTGCTTTCTTCTTATAATTTAAGAAGACAGGGTTCTTATAACATAAGAAGACAGGCAGGCATGGGTTGGGAATCATTAGGTTTATGATATCTACCTGTTTGCGTACATGTCCGTCCTCTCATCCATCTGTAGGTCAATTGGTCTTTCTGTTCTTTTAAAACTCGTATGTCCATACACACACGTGCATGCTCGCAGACGCATACACGCACACAAACAACCGGAATTTTGTTGATATCCTCGCATACGCATGTATTCATGTGCGTACGCGCAAGGGAATTAAAAGTACGCGCAAGTAGTCAAGCATCCATAAATCTTTTGCTTCAAACTTATAAAACCCCAGTCAACAATATCAACTGCTGCGTCTTTCAGACATTCAATCGCAGTTGAAAGCTAAGATGGAAAGCTACAAGTTTTATAGCATTGCTGTAATGAGCTGCAAACGCTACCTCAGTAGTGGAATCAACGCATAACATTAAAAAAACGTTTGTTTGGTGTTGCCAAGCAGACCCCTGCGGTTCGAATCAAAAGCCGTTACGCTTGTTTTACAGCACTCGCATTAACGGGGTTTATGTTTGTGACTTCTAAGGTGACTGAAATGAAAGGCGTTGGGGGAGCTGAGGGGTGGGGAGGGCCAGTCCTCAAATCAACGATGTGTGAAACAGCCTTCTCCTGCTGGCCCGATCTTCCTTTGAATCTACTGCACTACAACAACGCTTAACTTTTAATGGTTGTCCCTCATTGAACGCAGTCACTGACGCCAGAATTACTTCCATTGTTATTTGAGCCTTAAAATATAGACTTATACTGTCTATGTACTTCCGGCTATTTACGGAGCAGTTCATGTTGGCTTGGCTGCCTGTGTCCTTCTCTGCCTGCCTGCCGGCATGCCTGCCTGTTGCGTCCCTTCCTACCTACCTGCCTCTCTGCTTATCTACCTGCCTCCCTGCCTGCCTCCCTGCTTACCTACCTGCCTCCCTGCGGGTCTGCCTTTCTGTGCGTATCAAAACTAGCAGTTGTTTGCTGTTCGATAGGGGGAGCCGGTTTATTTCCGATTTAATTGATCCAATTGTTTCAACACATGTAATTGATTTAATAGATCTAATTGTTACACAACGTAGTTTAGGTCAGGTTGGTGCGATTTTCTGCTTGTAATGAAGAGAAAATTAGAAGTTATCCATGATCAGATGGGAGTGTACGCGTTCGTGCATATGTATGTCCGGGTCCTGTATGTGTGTTTGTGTTCACGTGTGTGTGTGTGTGCTCGCGCATTAGTCTCTGATCATTCTCCCTATTTTCTCCCCCCTCTCCTCTTCTCCTTTCATTCTCCTCCTCATTTCTCGGTGTTTCTTGTGTTGTATGTGTATGTTCATCCTGTGCTTATTTCTGCTTAGCTGAGGGGCAACACAAGTGCGCGGAAGCAAGTTCGTGCATGGGCATGAATTTCCTATCCAGAGTCCCTTCCACCTCCCCGGCCCCACTCCTCCATTCACAAGACCGCCAGAAGACTGAGCCACAAAGCTACAGGATGAACAGGAGAAAAGAGATTTCGTATTGCAATTCAGATGAATTTTTACCTTCCCCCTCCCGTCTCCTATTCAGCTGTCGATATCAGCAGCGCGCGCACTTGTTTTCACACGAAATGGAGAGGGACATCACGACGTGTCCCCATAAACATGGGGAGACTATTCCGCTGGACACATCCTGGCCAGTAATCTCCCCCTCATCAGCATGCGGGGACCCTCAAGATGTCACATATCGTACTGATTTTACGCCGCTTGAAATTCAAATTAGAGCGAGCGAGCTGGGGAGGAATTTGACCACCAGGCACTCTAGAAGTCAGGGGCCCGGGCTTGAATAGGCGAGGGCGGAAAAGGGGAGAGAAGGCGGATGCTTCAAAATAATTGCGGGAGGTAACCGAGTTATAAGACGAAATGAGATGTTCCGAGTCGCTGGTCTTTCAAGGAGTCCGGACGGTTCCAGGCGAGAGGGAACATTTCTGTGATGAGAGTTCCAACTCTTTTTACGATTCAGGCTCTGGGCATGTGCGTCTGTGCGTGTATACGCAGTCTTTATGTCTCATTCACTAAGTTCGGGTTCTTGTCGTTGAAAGTTTTTGCATTTGTTTTGGTTTTTGGGGGAGCTCCTGTGAATTCAGACTTCGATTCGAAAAAGTGCGATATTGAAAACGTTGCACTTAACCCTAAAGCTGCACAGGTTGCAGGCATTCCGTACGGTATGGCGCGTGTTGGTCTAATACAGTTCCCTTTATCTGGGCTCCGCGTTGACTTACGCCCGAGGACCAGCCAAGGTCCTTGTCGCTAATGGAAACTGCGAGCAACTTCCGGTTGAGCCACCCTGCGTGCGGTAGCCTCGCGTTTTATGACGAGGTCTTTTGGCCTCCGGCTGTTTAGTCATAGAGGATATCTGTGGACAAGCATACCATCCCTGATTGAAATCCATTAACTAATTAGTAGAACAGAAGGGCAGAGCACAGAGGAACGGACGGGGCGCTTGCCTCGGAGCTGTGCGCGCGATCACACGCGTAGGCGCGAACGATTTTGATTGGACTCTAGCATGTGGAAGTGTAGAGTATAGGTAGATGGACGCGATTACAGCGTCGTACTTGTGGCTGTAGCGCTGCAGTCGTCAGGTTCAGACGTTATGCAGTGTAGATATGGAACGGCTATTGTGTGACAGTAGTGTTGAAAGCTATGACTGATGTGTTGGTAGATGGTAGATGGTAGATGGTAGATTGTAAATGTATAAAGGCAGTACGCCTACGGTGTTACCGTAGATGTTTTATGGTGTTTTTGAATGGTACAGTTAAGACATGTGACATCTTATACCGGGTAGGACAGGTGATTAGTGTACATTGTGTCGGTCTACATGCTGTTACTGTTGAAATGGTTGTGACTTGACTGTTTTCTAGTGCAAAGTTGGTAGATGCACGTAAAAAGAGCTGGTGTGTGTCTGTGTGACCACATCGTTAGAGTAGGAGTTGTAACTTTATTATACACTGCAGTGGCAGGTACCTGTAGGTGCGTACAGCGTCATTGGGTATAGCTAGATGCGACAGCAGCGCTGGATATTACACAGTCATATTACATATTACTATACAGTGTACAGGTGGTAGATTTCAGTCTGGTGATGTGATCACGAACTGCAGGTGGGAGGATAAGAAGAGATAGGAAGAGAAAAAGTATTAATGTCAGCAGGTGTAACAATCCACACAATATTTTTGCCTTCATCGCACGCCTACTCCTTGTCAGTAACCATAAATATTTTTTTCTCACCCGACCTACTGCATAATGAGCACGTAACAGCATAAGCATGCACATCGAACCTTAATCACTTGTTTATTTGTTGTAGACAGATCGCTGTCAACCGAGAAAGTCTCTGTCTAGTTTCCTTGTGGCGGGAGTCACTTATGTCTGAAATATTACCTTCGCTCCATCAAGTGGCTCCAGAATAACATCCTTTTATTTTAAGGAACTGCGTGGCCTCTTTTTAAAAGTTCTCCAAGACAACTTTGAGACCGCGCGGGGATCGAAACTCGTCCTCCTTCACCCTCATCTACTTTTCCGCTCCAGCGCCTGGTTCGTGTAACTCCCAGGCAAAGCGGTGCTTATCCGCCTAAATGAATTAAGAGCTTGTCTCTGTTCCTCTGCGAGTGACGGCCCCTACGGGACAAAGTCCAGCTGTTGGTGCTGGAAGCGGGCTGGGGAGAGGGCGGATTAGCCCCCCCTGCTAGAGCGGGGGGTGGGGGGAAGTGGATCAAGCTCAACGGTTACGCGTTGCATCAAGTGATCCTCTCCATCCCCGAAGACTTTTTGGTCGCTGAACGATTTTTTCCCTTCTTTCCTTTCTCCATCCCCCTTAGGTCTGTGATGAACCCTCGGAGTTTCCTAGAGGCTCCTCCCATAGCCCTTTGCTAATTTCGTCAAGCGCTGCTGTCCGTCACAACTTTAAGGCACTTCGACTCCTGAAGTAATATGTGCGCGTGGGTGTGTTGGGTGGGGTGGGGGGTAGGGGAAGCGGGCTTTGTTCTCTCTCGCTCCCACCATCCTTTCTTCCTTTCCTCTCTTTCTATGCCTCCCTCACCCTATCTCTTCCTCTCCCCCCTTCTCGTGTTTATCCGTCTGTCCGCTCGTCCTTTCATCTCTGTCCACACGGACGCTTTTTCGTCTGTGAGTGATCGCCTCTTTGTTTACGAGCACATCGTGAGTCTTAGGGCGTGGGCATGAGCGTTCGTGTTTACACTTCCAGTCATAAAAGCGTTCGTGCGCCCCGTTCACCCTGTATAGCTTACGTACACCTTATAAGGACGGGAAGGACCTACGATCATGATGCGTGTCTTGAGTACACCGTGTTTCGTTTGTAAACACGTCCACTTAAAAATAGGTGCTGTTGTGTGAGTGTTAGTGAGTGCGCGTGTGCGTGGGTGTGTGCTGACTAGGGTTAAAAACAGATGTATCACTTTGCGTGTTATTGTATTTATGGAACCGTACGCAGCTATAGCTGATCATTATATGTGTTTGCATGATTTTTGGGTTCTAAATGCGCCTCCTCTCCCCCCCCCCCCACTTCCCGAGGTTTGTGAAATAAACTTTG
>SMGT01014990.1:342739-372893 GCA_004794575.1 Lanistes nyassanus | reverse complement strand
CTAGGTGAACGCTGTCACGGCTATTTTACCTAGGTGAACGCTGTCACGGCTATTTTACCTAGGTGAACGCTGTCATGGCTATTGCTGAGCAAGAGCATACCAGTTTATCGGGCTTAGTATATCAGTATACTCTGATCTTGCAGACCAAAAAGACAGCTCATATACGTAACGTCCACTGATGGTCGTGCACCCGCTTGTGTAATTCGCTATATCATCATCATCATCATCATCATCATCATCATCATCATCATCATCATCATCATCATCATCATCATTAATTCTCGTATTACTTTTCAGCTTCTTCTTAGAACGCGCGAGAAAGAGATGGATGGGGCTTGTCTTGAAACCATTCGCAACACTATACATTTTCTTTCAACTTTTTTTTGCTTCAAGTCCTTTTCGGTGGATATACGGTAGGCCCCTACTCTCTTGATCGTAATAGTTACCCACCACCACCACCACCACCTTTTGGGGGGATTGGCAAGTGGTTGTTTTTGTTTGTTTGTTTGTTTGTTTTGCGAAATGATATCACTGGAAGATGGTACTGGTAAATCTTTCTTCGTCAAACAGCTAGCTCTCTGCGCGTCTCCCAGACCTCTTACTTCTGTCACGTCCTTGTGTTTGTCACAGTAATTATCGTGTTGGTTATCGCACCAGCTTCGGTGGCTTCCTCCTAGCTTCTGTTTCCCGCGTCATCCCAAAAGAGTGGGACCAGACTGCAGGGGGTCCGTGTCTCCACAGAGCAGCATGTCTAAAGGGAAGAATCCCACTTACCAACAGACGGCGCCGTGTGCAAAGCGAATCAATAGCTGTGCTAGACTGCTCAAGTGTCGGAGTCTGTGTCTCGCCTATTGAGACCCCTTTGCCATTGGCGGAAAAGGTTACCGATACAGTTTGAAGCTCTTTTATGTTTAGGATAGCGTACAGCTGTCTGCTTGCTTAAAAGGACAGGAACACAAAGGCTGGAATAAAGCACAGAAACGAAAAAAACATTAAGAAAAAAAAACAAAAAAGAACGACAACGATGTGCGTTAAGGAGAGACTGTAATTGTCCGAGTGGTTTCAGAGGCTGTCACTGAGAGACAGTGAGGCTTTGAGGTCCAAATTAGACAGCCCTCGGGCTAACCTCTCGTTTTTTTCTTTCTCCACCGTTAACGCCACCACCCATTCCCATGATCTTCGTTCTCTTCCCACCTACCCACCCAAACCCACCCCCAACTTCTGCAACCTTATTGTGCGCTTCCTGCTTCTTTTCGATAAAAAGAAGTGCCTAAGGGGCGTGTCGGCATTACACGACAGACCTGCAATTTCTGCGTCCCTTTCGCCCAACCTAAACTAGAAACCTTGATATCAAACTAGCCCAAGAACTCTAGTAATTGGAAGTTTCACGTGAAAATGGAATCAGACTTTCACGTGACGGCTTTATTGTGTAGAATCCGTGAAGCATTGTGTTGCGCCTGCGCACTGAGGCCAATGATTTTGTTCCAGTCTATGAGCCCCAGCCGCTACCCCCTCCTCAAGGACAAGCAAGACACTGCGTCATCTGACGTCAGCATGTCAAGCAGCGGAAATGACGTCAGTGGTCAGACGCGGCTAGCGGCCTTGAAGGTGCAGCAAGCTTTGCTCCAGCGGGCACTGTCTGTGGAGGACAAGCCGACAGACTTGGTGAGACTTTGTCTAAAGACAGGCTCCGACAGTCGCGCGTCTGCGCAACCATCTCATGCTTTTGCATACTTGACATTCACGATATAGTGAGCGTATACATCACAATGACGTTTTTCGTTTTCAGATTTTCAGACAGTTTATACGATCTTTTCGCTCAGTATAGTCCCATGCAGGCAGACGCGTACGCGCGTACGCGCGCACGCACCCGCACACGCGCGCACACACACACACAGAGAAACACCCACACACACCTCCATCCTACAGCACACAGATCTCCTTTACAACAAACACACACACAAGCACGTGGCAGGAGTTTTCTCCTGGTGAACCGGTTTTCTCCCCCATACTATTCCCCCAGCACCCTTCCCTTCTCCCCTCCTTCACCCGTCATGTAATAGCCATCATTTGCTGACTGATATCGAACAGTAAACAACCAGCCCATTTGACACAAGACACACACCCCTTATTTGACAAATCTCTCGTGGCACACAGGCAACTTTCTCATATAACGCAGACATCTCCATCATACAACTCAGGCAACTCCCCCTTACAAGCCATGCAACTCCTATAACGCACGCATCTCCTTCATACAAAACAGGCAACTCCCTCATATAATGCAGACTTCTCCCTCACACAACACAGGCAACTCATATAACACAGACATCTCCCTCATACAACACAGGCAACTCATATAACACAGACATCTCCCTCACACGACACAGGCAACTCATATAACACAGACATCTCCCTCATACAACACAGGCAACTCATATAATACAGACATCTCCCTCATACAACACAGGCAACTCATATAACACAGACATCTCCCTCACATGACACAGGCGACTCATATAACACAGACATCTCCCTCATACAACACAGGCAACTCATATAACACAAACATCTCCCTGACACAACACAGAAAACTCACTCATATAACACAGACATCTCCTTCACACAACACAGACAACTCACTTGTATAACCCAGACATCTCCCCCACACCCTCATATCACACAGACATACAGTTGGTGGAAACGACCACGAGTAGATGATCCAATTTTCCTCACCACTCTCAAATCCTTTCCCTCCACTTCACCACATCTTTTCTCCGCTAAGACATCGGCGCCACGCCATAATGTCCATCTTTTCTTCCCACTGCCCTTCATGCCCACTGAGCATTACGCGCTTCCAAGCTCGCCGCTCAAAGTGCTAATGGGAAAAAATAATTACTTCCTTTTCGCCAGGACACCCGCACAACAAGCCGCGGCGTGAATCATTTCCAAGTGAGAAGATGGAGAGGAGAAACTCGCTTTCAGATTTTTATCTGGAACGTTAGGAGGCGAACGCTGCTGTTGTCTTGGACAAGCCGTCAACCATTTGTCCTCGGGAAAAAATATGAACGTGATTTAGGGATAGCATAGTAATTTATTGACAGGTCGAATTTGTTATGGCTTATGTAAACTCCGGGGATGGCTTGCATGAGCGTTCTTAACAACTGTACGTAAATTCTGTCCCTAAATAGCGAAGTTGACTGTTCCAAATAACCCCTTGCATGCTGTATAGTGGAGCTGAGTGAGTGAGGGAGGAGGAAGTGTTGCTCGGACACACACACACACACACACTCACACACACAGTTCAGTTAGCTGTATCATGTAGCGAGCACGTCTGAGCATCCGTTTGCCGTTGTGTTGTGCAAGAGCGAAGGATATTTTAGGATGGGGGTGTCCCCCATTTTTAAGTTCTTGAGCGATGACCCTTCCAATCCCAAAAGATCCGTTTTCTGTTGACACATTTTCCAACTATGGGGCATATGTTCAGAACTCTGTTTCATCTTCCAACTTACAAAAAAAATGTTTATTGCTCTGATCCTCTCTAGACAAGTGCAGACGACTCAGTTACGCAGGCAGTCTCTCTGGGAGTCTAAAGCGAAAGGTCGTGCCCAAGTGCGCAGATCATTTTTACGATCGCTCTGGGCTAAGAGCGTTCACTACTGCTGGAGAGCTGGGGGTAGTGTGTGTGGTGTTAGACCGGATTTAGGAAGCGGTCAGAGGGTTGCTGAGGCTCATGCAAGCCGGTTTTCGGACGAAACGGTCATTTCTAGAGTAAGGAACGCTTTTAAGAACGACGAAGAGGATAAGAACGCTCATGCAAGCCGTCCCGGGAATGCTGTTTTCTTCAGAGATAGGGTTCTCCGTGAATCCATTTTTCTTAACGATTGACCGCGATAATCGAAGATTCTTCTTTCTTCCCTTTTTTTCTTTTGTGCACTTAGCGTCATTATGTTGTGCGTGCGGTTCGATCTTTTACCCTTCAGTAGAGAATGCGCGAAAATGTGCATTTACACGAAGAGGAAATGCTGTTTATGTCTCTCCCTTAAATGCCGAGTTTATAGCCACATTTTCTATGCGTTAACGCACATTTACGCGCAGTGGCAGTGCGAGCGATTGTGCGGTTTCGCACTAGCGCACATAGATCGCCCCAAAATGCTAGGCCTGCGTACAAGACTTACCCACGATATACCTCTTTGCGATAAGTACTGAAAGATTCTGGTGGGTTTGTTGTTGACATGTTTTTTGGAGGGGGGGGGGTCAGCAGCGCCACATCTACCGGGTAAAAATGTGAATATATACGTCGTGTATTCCTAAAACAGTACTTAATAACAGAACAGTAGCAGACAACTCACAGAGGGAACCAATATTGGCAATACTGACATCACCACGATGGCCCAGTGTGTTTGCTGAGTATAAGCCTTTAGGCGTCTCTTCTACGCGATATTATACAACTCGTTAGGACATCCGTACAGTCCGTTCGTTGCCAGTAGATACGCAGCCTTCCTTACTTGATGCGGCATCACCACCGAACACTTTCATGCACGTCTGCTGATGAACTCCGTGAGGGCGAAGTCGTGAATTCGACAAGGCGCAGGATCATTCGCAGAACTGCACAACTGCATTAACAATGCCGTGTCTGTAGGTCAGCCATCCGGAATATCATCGATACAAACTTGACGGATTAAGAATGAAATTTGGTGTGGGATGATTCTGTTAGAACATTTGCGTGCAGAGATTTAGATCGTGTAGTCGTGAAGCTTTTTCGTTCAGCGCGCGCCATGTTTTGTCAGCTTTGGGACGCTTCCACGTCTCCTCTTTTTTTCTTCCTCCTCTTTTTTTCTTCCTCCTCTTTTTTCTCCTCCTCGTTCTCCTCCTCCTCCTGTTCTTCATTCCGCTGTCATACTTCAAGAAAAATCCTCATCGTTGCGACGGTAAAGGAAAGAACTTAAGTATGAGACTATCAGTAGTGTTTCTGTCCTTTTATGAAGTGACGCGGCGTTCCCGACTTTCCCCGCAGCATCTTTGTCATTTTCTCGTAAACTTACCGTTTCCATGGAAACGCTCTCGTTCTTCCAGCATAACTCGTAAGCATATATGGCCTTGGGCCGTGATTGAGATCGAGTAAGTGAGCAGTTTTTTGAACAAAAAATTGAGGTCAAGAGGTTCGCAAAGTCTCTTTGAGCGCGCGAGGAGAAAGTGAGACTAAAAGAAGTTTGCAGACAGGCTTGCAGGCAGAGAGAAAGAAGAAAATTAATTGAGAGAACTGGAAAGAAGGGAGAAAAAGGAAAGCAAAGAAGAAGGATGGAACGTGTTAGAAATGAGATTGAAAGAAAAAACTCAATGAAAATATAAGAAAGAAAAGAAGCAATATAAAAGAATAATGGACAGAAGAGAAAGAAGAAACAAAAATAAAAGAAAAAGGGAGAATAAAAAGGATGAAGGAAAAGAGAGAACAAGAGTTTGTTTTCGTGCAGTCAAATAAGTATTCGGATTTTTAATGTATAAATCATAAAACAAATAAATACAACAATTAAAGTAGAAGATAACATTTTCCCTCCCCATTTTGTCTTCTCTATCAACCCTCCCAAAAACAAAGCGAGAGACAAAGAGAGCAATACGAACAGAGGAAGATTTTTAAAATGTGAGAAAAGGCAAATCTTGAATCGCTCAACGCTGAATTCCTCTTAAAATGCGAACGTAAAAGGTTCATATCGTCATTATTGCTGTGTTGGACTGTTTCAGGGCCTGAAAGGTGGTCATATTGATAAACCGGGTATGGACGAAATGCTGAGCAGCTCCTCAAGGGAGACTAATGGTACCGACAGTGGACGAGGCGGCAGCGAAGATGACAGTCAGGCAGTGGAATCCGTCCGGTCGGACACAGGTGAGAATTTTACATCTATGGTGGAGAATTTTACGACATCTATGGTGGAGAATTTTACGACATCTATGGTGGAGAATTTTGCGACATCTATGGGGGAGAATTTTGCGACATATATGGTGGAGAATTTTACGACATCTATGGTGGAGAATTTTACGACATCTATGGTGGAGAATTTTGCGACATCTATGGGGGAGAATTTTGCGACATCTATGGTGGAGAATTTTATGACATCTATGGTGGAGAATTTTATGACATCGATGGTGTTCTCTGTGTGTGTGTGAGAGAGAGAGAGAGAGAGAGAGTGAGAGAGAGAGAGATGGGGACATGAGTGAGTCTTCTTCTTAACGATTGGTTTTTCTTTTCTCTTTTCCCAACAGAATCCGGCTTCTCCAGCTTTTTGGCCATGCCAGTGAAAGACGGCTGGAGGCATGTCGGTACAAATGACTACAAGAGTAGTTCTCTGCCGAGCACCAAACCCACGGCGGGAGACCAGTCCTCTCAGCTGCACACCTACGGCAACGTGACCAAGCTGCAGCAACAACAGTCACAGCAACAACAGTCACAGCAACAACAGCAGCAGCAACAACAACAGCAAGGTGCCCTCAGAATGCAGGAGCGGCCGTACGTCAACAGCCTCAGCGATCTGGATCAGCGCGGCAAGCCGGGATTCGAACCGGGCCCGGAGGACCAGAAGGGTTCCTTGAAAACCTTCCGCAGCTTCACGCCCAAGCGGCCCACCCGCACCGTCCACTTCGACCCGGACGCCACCAAAGGCTACAACGGGGTCAACGGCAATAACAACATCAGCAACAGCAACCACTTGCCGACGTCCAAACAGACTGTGTACTGGGCTGGAACCAAATCTCGCGAGCCGCGGTTCCAGCCACAATTTCAGTCCTCCCGCTTGCGATCGAATGCCGCGCACTCTGCCGGGGACTTTCTGAGCAACGGCGCTCAGAGTGTCAACGGCGGAACTGGAACCGGAGGGGGAGGCAGTGGCCTTGGAGGTGGAGGGGGTGGGTACCTCCCTCAGAACTCTCCTGGCGAGACGCGTCGCCATGGAGAGATAGCGTTTCACGGCACTGGTCGTCGCGACGTGGGCTTGGACAGTCTGAACGACAGCGCCGACACTTCCGACGAGGGGAACACCACCACCACCACCTCCGGCAGCTACGCCGTGGATCACGAAGACGTCATCCAGGAATTGCAGAGCAACATTTTTGTGTGACGTCACCCAGCGACGACAGAGCCCTGTTTCTGTATGACGTCACCCAAGTGGTTGTAGGGCGAGGGTCTGTGGTTAAAACGTCGAGAAGGAACCTCATAGCAGCCTCACGTCGTCCAGCGATCTGCGTCTGTGTGACGCCGGGAGGAAGCTTCTACACCGACATTGTGTGTTTGTGTGACTTTATCCAGGAACTTCATAGCGCCACTTTCTGTGGGACGTCACCTTAGACGTTCAGAACAACATTTTATTACTTTCCCCTGTGACGTCATCCAAAAACCGTCAAAGAGACGCGTCTATGCGACGTAATTCCCGGAAGTTAATATCGACTTCCTTTGTGACGTCACCCAGGCACTTCAGCGCGGTATTTCTCGCGTGATGACATTTCCATTCCTTATGTTTTCCCATCTGAACGTGTGGACGCAGGTTTTGTCGAAATTCCTTCGTTTCCAGTACAGTTCCTTGCTTGGTCCTGTTCAATAAGTCTACTTCAGATATCCTGACAGGATACTGTGTGTGTGCTTGACCAGGCCTGCTTTCCAACTTGTAACAAAAACAGGAAAGCTTTGCGAAAAGTAGTTTTCGATGGCCCTCTGCCGAACAGATTTTGTGACAACATACATAAAGCTTTACATACTTATGTTAGGCAGGGGTGTATGACTGTCGTTGTGTGTGGAGCCGCTCCTAGCTGTCTTTGATGTGCCATTTGCTGCCAGTATCTTGTTTTGTTTTGCCTGGCAGGACGGACCTAGATCGATATTGCTTCAGAAACATTTCGCTGTGCTCATAATCAGAGTTTTGGGAGAGTGATTACTTAGGCCCCTCGTACACTCGTCATCCCCCCTGAACAGCTAATACAATATGCGCAGACTACAAACAGGTAGGGGAAGGCGGTGCTTGCAAACATCTACATGAACGCACCAACATTTGTACTCGGAATCTGAAAATGGGTGCTCAGGAAAAGATATCTTCATTGGTGCGTTTATTCACAGAATCGTATCGAAACTGAGAGAAATTAATAAAAAAGCAAACCGTTTAAACAGTATTTACTTATGGTGGTCATAAAGCTGTCAAAACGTACTGTAACTGCCCTGAATAAGGTAACAGACTAAATTTTGCTTGTTATTTACTCAGTTTATTGTTAACATCCGAGTCAGTATGAAGGATTTCTCGCCGTTCTACCCGTTACCCTCTCAGAAGAGAATCCGTTCTTTCTTTTTTTTCTTTTTTTTTTTTGTTACCTTCCCTTAAATGCAACAGTCCAGGCTCGTGACAAAGATCAGACATCATTCAAAAAAAGAATTGACCCATACTCTCCCTCTTCCCGCAATTAATGAGCTCGTTGTGAGAACAAAGGAAAGACGCCACAATGATTCACCCACGACAATTCTCAGGCGCGACTTCACACAGCGCGTATCTCTGCTTAGAATATCCTGGCTCTCGGGGCACCTAAGTGCTGATAATAACGGACGGTACTGCCCTTGTTGATAGGAATTCCATTTTAGATGGACACAGACTCAGCAGCCTTATTCGTGGTAGTCCGGCAGGCCTTTTCTTTCATTCATAAGTGCATAGCCCTGCCCCTTCCCTTTTTTCGTATTGTTTACCTTTCGCTAGTTTTAAGTCAGCATATAAGTCGAGTATTCTTTCAATTAACTGTTGATGCATACATGGCTATCTATGACATAAAATAATGGGTTTAAGTTAACTTTTCGTCATTAAATAAACTGTAGAATGTGAGATGATACAAAATTCCCCCTGGCAATTAATATGTCGTACTTTCTTTTAGATGTTTTTGACAGGTGTCTGTTTCAAAGTGAGGACTAGACCACAACAGCTGTGACAGTTTGAAATTAAACGTTATTTGTTAAGCTTAAAGGAAGATAGTATGAAATCCATAATGGTACAAGAGTGTGGAATTGAAGTAAAATTTATATCTAGGCAGTCGCGCTGCAGGTTTTCGCATTACCAAGAGACTTTCAACGGGCTTTCTTTTAGGACGATATATACATATGTTATTTGTTTTCTGCACATGCTTGACTTTATTACATCAAGCATGCCTTACAGTGGTATAATCAGCTATAGCCAGGACCGTATCCTGAAATCTAAACTCAGTTCATACCATTATATTTCAACCCCAGAGGAAGTCCATTTTCAGTTTTAAAATACGGTGCATTCATTTATTTATTCTTATTTGTTTGTTTGGGTTTTAAACCACTTTTAAAGATGAATCGATTTGTCAATGTCAGCCTCACTTAAAATGTGTGAGGATTTTTGAAACCCACTGTCGAGAGTATTTTCTTTTTACTTTTTTTCTTTTGGTTTTGTTTTCTTTTTTCTTTCTTTTTCCTTTTGGTATTGCAGTCCTTTTAAAAATGATGGTGGTATACACTCTGAAAACATCTCTGCGTGGTCCTTGTATTGAGATTGTCGGCTATCTGTGTTGTACCGTCCTCAAAAGGCTCTGATTATTGTTTAAAAGGCTGACTTGATACTTTTTTGAGTAAATTAAAAAGGCAGACGAACAAAAGTCGTAAGATGGGTTGCAGATATCCTTTTGGGTCAGTGACCTTGAAGAAGACAGCGTCACCTGGGTAAAAAGTTTTGCCTAAAGGTGAGGCAGAAGTCAAAAAGTCATGGCCTCGGAAAATGGGAATCCTGTCCGTTGACGTCATTGTACATCTTTATACATAAGCTTGCGTGTATTTAGTGATTTATGTTTTGTTTGTTTTTCTTCGCCCGACTTATATTATACATGTACAACTTGCTGAACACCCAGAAGTGCTTTCGTTTGATTAGCCTGCAGGGATCAAATCTTCGTTTTTGGATCTGTTTTACTTTACACACGATGGCCATGTCAGAAACTGTAAGAACCGTTGTGGCTACCAGGTGCTTGGTTATGTAATTATACAATATATATTACTTTAATGTTTTGTTTTCTTTATTTGATGTATTGATATATTTATTATTCGATGTTCTGGCTCGAGTGTAGAGTGTCTAAGGACGGCTTAGAGACAGTGTAAATTATTACTAAAAACATTGTTTTGGCGAAGTAGGGAAAGAAAACAGGAATGCACGCAGTGGCACGAGTATTGAACGTCGTATGATCTATTTCGGAAAAAACATTGGACGCAATTTTAAAATTTATACTCCAAGAAACTTATTTTTAAAAAAACTACAAATCCAAATGAAAATCGCAGCACTGAGGAGTTTTTCTTCCGCCTTAGCGCATTCGTCAATACTTCGGCAACCGTACATACCTTAGCCTTTTTAAGATTTATCATGCCTTTGCAAAACTTCGACCGTGTAAGCAGCCGGTTACTTAGCAACGCCCTGCTTCAATAAAGGGCAAGAAAAGATGGATAGAGAGTCAGCCTGTACTGTGCTATACAAGCGCCATTAATCCATTTACGTTGTTTTGTTCAAATGTTGTACTTGCCAAAACAAGTGGTATACATTCATTCTGATGAGTTTTAACGTGACCATTTTCTTGTAAAAAAAATAATAATACATGAGTCTTGCGTGACAAAGTTCACAAGCGCGTTTGTCGTCCGGCCCGTGATCCGTGATAGTTCTTCCTGCGGACAGTTTCGGATCGAATCTAAAAGCCTTTCTTACACAGATGAATGTGCGTTTAACTTCGCCCAACCTAACTGTACGTGCACGTGTGAAGGTGGTCTGGCGAACTAGAACGTGGATTCGTTCAGTTAAGAAAGATCTTTAAGAAGGCGTTTAACCATGGTTGTCGAGTCGTAGCAAATTTATTCGTATAAACTGACAAGAGTTCGCCCATGATGGTTAAATATTGTTTCCAGTGATGTATGTGTAATTTCTGTAGATATGTTCAAATTACTGTACATGACGCTATGTAAAACTAAATTTCAAAGGTCATTCTGGAATATTTTATTATTCACCTCTCTCATAGCTCCTGCCCTATATTTTAGCTATGTCTAAAAGGATGGTTGACAACAATGTTTTAAAAACATCTTGGTATTTGTATTTTCGCTTATATATAAAAATGTATGCAGCTTAATATATCAGTGTCGAGGTTTTCGTCTTTCAGAATCCTCTGAAGTGTTCTAATCTCATTTCCGTGCGTTAATATGAGTGGCAAATTATTTGATTTTTTTAAAAAACTGGAGTCGTTATGGGGTTGGACATTACAATTGTTCAAATACTGTGTGATGTTTTGGCGTAAGAGGTTCTCAAAGCACCTGTGAGGTTGCGTTTTGCATAGTGTGTCAGGTTCAAATGACGTCACGTTTGTCTGTTTGCACGACTATTTCGCTCGAGCAATTTTTCGGAGGTATATTGAAAGAGAAGAGTTTCTTTATTCAAAGACAATTTGTTTGAAGTTTCAATTTAACAAGCGTTACACCGCTTAAAGTATTATTTTGTAAACCAGCGTTTCCTTAATTTCCTTTAAAGACTTTTTTCATAAATTAATCAATAGTCAAATATGTTGCCGCTACAAAAAATGTTAGTTAATAACAAATGTACTTTGAGTAATTTGAGATATGAGAAAGAATATCTGGCCAATGTCTGGAAAACCAGCGTTTCCTTAATTTCCTTTAAAGACTTTTTTCATAGAATAATTTTTTTAGGTAAATATGTTGCCGCTACAAAAAATGTTAGTGTATAACAAATGTACTTAAATTATAATGAAGTAGCATTAGAGTAATTTGAGATATGAGAAAGAATATTTGGCTAATGTCTGGAAAACTGCAAGAGAAATCAACGCATGTTAAAAATTCTCTCACAAGTCTTCAAACCATTTTCTGTAAAATGTTCACTTTTTTCTGTAGTACAATGCTCTTTAGTCATACACCATTCTTGAGAGATCATCACTTAATGTGTCGTTTACAGTCCAGAAGTGTTTCGGGTGATTTCTTCTCAATTCTGCATCCAAACAATACTGTTTTCGTGGCTGAAAGTAATTTATTGTAAACGTTTTCAAACATTCATATTATGTTCCCAGCCGTGACTTACTGGTGGAGCTATTATAGCCGTGCTGCAAAAAAGTCTTTCAGATTTTCACTTTAAACGTTTTGTTTTATTTGTGTTTGTGATTTGGTTTTTATAAGTCTGGCAGCATTTCGTAAATCACTTTTATTATTGTGTTCATTCGTTGTCAACAATGGAAGACCGGAATAGTACTAAAAGATTTGTACTTCTTAGCGTTATTCAGGAACGTCAAGGTCTTATTGAAAAAGAGGCATCTAAGTTTGAACTGCTAATAAATCTTCTTTCGAAAATGGAACTCTGAGGATACCCCTTCTACAGTTCTGAATTTGCGCCCGGATAAATCTAGATATGTATACGAACTGTATGAAAACAGATTACGTGCGCAGGAAATACTTTTTGTAAATGTTGCAATGTTTGAAATATGGCCTGTTAACGTTAATGTTACAGCTAATGGGAAAACGAATAAACCCAGTCCAAAGGGAATAGCGCAGAAAGGTTTAAATATGATGATAAATATGTATGATGAGAGATATTGGTCAGAAAAGCCAAATATATAATTTTCGTTTTTTTCCCCTTTTTCTAGTCATGGGTCCTACGTAGTGTTGAAACACCAAACAGGTTCTGTATTGGTGAACAGTAGACAGAATAGATACATTTTTTGTTTGAATATTCAGTCTGAGTGTTCGCCCACCCTGATCTGCATGATACCCGAGCTGCTTTCAAACCAGCCCCACTACTGCCGACGAGTTATAAGTTACGCGTAGCACGGAAGGTCTTTTGCTGGCGAACTTTTATTTTGCTGTCTCGATCAGGAAATTTATGATTGTTATTCGCTAGAGACGGACTCAACATCAGCTGCTAAACTTTCGCGCGACCTAAGCTCGCGCCTGTGTGCTTGTGAGTAAGCGTGTCTGTCTTTCATCTCTTGTCAACACTTCCATATTATTGTGTGTCAAATAAATTCGACTTGCTGACCGGCGAAGGACTTTCAGTTCATGAAGCGAGAGTGTCGGTCTGTCCGTCAGTTTTTCTCTCTGTCAGTTTGTCCGTCCGTCCGTCCCTACGTCTGTCTGTCGGTCTCTGACAGCGCATATGCGTGTCGGCTGTGAGTTCAGAGAATGTTCACCGAGAAGGTACGAAGTCAATAAAGCACTAAGTTCTGAATTTTTAAATGTGTGTAAAGTTATCCCCCTGACAGTGTGTCCTTCCTTTTCCTTCCTCCCACATTTCTTTCCTCCCTCCCCTCTCTCTCTCTCTCTCTCTCTCTGTTCTTACCATCTTTTCCTTTCATCTCTTCTCTGATTTCCTGTTTGCCCCTTTCCATCTGTCTGTCAGTATTGAAGGTGTTCATATGTTTGCGTTAAAATATTTTTTAATGTCAGTACACACCTATGCCATGATCGATGGGGAAACTGCTAATGTCTACATTTCCGATCCGGGTAAACATTTTTATAAAATATATTCGTTATTGCAGAGATAAGGAGTAGATAAGTAGATAAGTACTCCTTATCTCTGGTTATTGGTTTCAACTTCTGCGAATCCTGAGTGAGAGAATCCCACGGAAAGCATTTAGCTTGCTGCCCAGCATGCACAAGCAAAACAAACATACCTGGACCTCGACCTCTGACGTTTGTTATTTACTGTATATGTATGGGTCTGGCCATGTCTGGATACGTCAAGCTGTTGGGAATATAAAAGGCGTTTTGAGATATTTTAAACAGAGGCTTACAGACATTCCGCAACAAGACTGGCGTAGCAGAGTCTCAGCAATAGGGGTTTCTGGAACGGGGGTGGGGTGGGGATCGTTATGAGTTCTATCGTTAATTTAAATCATGTTTCACCCTCCAGTTATCTCTATGATCTAAGGCATGTGGGGACGCGTAACGCGTCTCATTTGCATACATCTTGCACTATCCTGCCTTAAGCCCTACCATCTACGTTTCGTTAGTACAGACTCATATGCTCTGTCTTGACCTTTTTGTCCAGGCATTGTTGAATCAGAAATACATTTTGCGTTATGTTCTCCAAAGTATGATGTCCTACAAGATACATATATCTCCCACAAATACAAGCAGTGTCCATCAGCATTTCGTTTGGCTGTGCCACTGGGTAACAGCAGCAAATGTATAACTAAAAATGGAGCTAACTCCATTTATGAAGCTTTTAGAGTGGGTATGTCCAGCTGTTAATGGACCATAGAATTTTGTTTAGCTTTTTGTTATGTAAGAATTATATTGCTTGTTGTAAGAATGTTTTTGTGCGTCGGTAAAAGGATCAGGTAAGGTGGGTGAGTACTATTCCTCTCTTGAAATGGCCCAATGGCCTAATCAATAAAGTGATCAATCAGTCTCTCTATTTTTATTCTCTTTTCCTTCCACCTCTTCTCTGACTTTCTGTCTGCCCCTTTCTGTCTATATGTCTGTCTCTCTGGTATATATACTAGAATATGATAGCCCAAAAGTTAGGGAAAAGTCGATTAGACATTTTTTCTTCTTATAGAGGAAACCAATCTGTCTGGATTATTCATCTATGGCTCGCATGGGATAACAGCCATGATTTCAAGTTATGTGCACAAACATTAGTCAAAAAACTTTAACTGTTTAATTTCAATAATTTACGATAATTTACAACGATAATAGGAAAGAAGTAATCACCGTATAAAGATATTGACCAGACGATTGTAGGTACGGAAACGTGGCCAGCACACTTTCGTTACAGGTGGCAACTGTTTACAGGGCTCTGTAACCTGACCTCCTATTCTTCTTCACAAGCCCGAATCCATTGATTTCGCCAGTTACAGATTATATATGAACTTTTCTTTTTAGAGAACACGAACATTTTCGGACAGCCAAGAATTTGAAACAATTTGTGAGCTAGCAGAGGTCTTCGGTAATATATTTAGTCTTGTAATGTCATGTTGCAGGAAATAATTAAATAATTGATCGAAGAGCTGACCTTTCTAGTTCCCTCTTGAACTAATGTATTTTTAATTTTAAAACGTGGTTGTGTGCCGAATGATTATTTATTATTTTACTCAGTTGTGCATCACTCAATGGTTCAATTAACTCTTAACAGTTCTTGGTTTAAAGGGCACTACTTGCATGAAATGGGGCTGTCGTGGAAATGTTTGTTTTTCAAGGTAAAAACTATTACTAACCTGAGCTTGGCATATATCAAAATGAAGGAAAATGAATGTACCTTTGAAATAATACAGACAGAAGGACAAATGGAGTACTAGAAATAAAATATTCCTAATTAAATCACAAAGGACAGGTCTATGCACAGTGCAAAAAAAGTAAGACTGTAAAGTCACAAAGAAGGAAACATTTTTGTGTTCTCAGTTATATCAGATCTGATGCCATATTGTGAATGTCCATGCAATTCTACATAACATATCCTAATTTTGTTACATTCTCTTCTCAGGTACTTGAGATATTGCTGGTCAATGGTACACACTCATTTTGGGATTTGTGCAGCTTAGGATTGGGGAATGATTTATAAAGTTGCTTTACAAAACCAAAATGACAAAATGGCTTCTTTTTTGTATGTAAACTTACATTTATAAATAATTATTATATATTATAAATGTCTAAAGATTAAACATATAAGTCCAAACAAGTCAGGAATTAAAATGTGTTTGATTAAATTAGAAAGAATTATGCACGCCTGCCTTCCAGCTTGAGGAAAACATTGGGATCTAACTAGGCCTTCAGTGTTGTAATTACCAATTTTAATTGAAAAGTGATAAAAAACAAATAACTATAATATTGGAAATGTTCTCTCTCATCAGCTACATGAATAATTGTGTTTTTCTTCTAAACCTTACTGCAGTTCTTTCATAAGCTGTTTACAACATCCGCAGCATATCAACAACAGTCGATATCAGTAATGCATGGACCAAAAAAAAAAATGTTTCAGAGTGGATAAAAGCTGCCAGGATACAAAAACACAGAATTGTGAAAATGCCAAACAGGGTAAAAAAATTTAAAGCTATCTTTATCTTTTTGACGAATTATGTGATATCAATAAGAAGGAAACAAAGGCTTACATTTGAGCATCTCGGTTGCAATTTGATAGATTTGATAAAATATTCTCAACATCATCGATCTCCTCAATATCCTTATCAGAAATCTCAAATGACTTATCTTCTAAGTAGAAACTATCAACTTTGAGCTCAGATCCCTTTTGTGCTACAATTTTAGACAAGAAATAAAGACATGCTCATATGTCGCAGACCATATAAGCTTCTTATGGCAGCAAACACGAAGTAGTGTTCAGCCTGTAGTTGCACCACGAACCGTGATCTACCGGGTATCGTGACAGCTCCGTTTTGACGTCTTCACTGATTCGATAGACGACTGACAAGCTGAGAAGAGAAAAACAGGTTTTCAGCAGACAGCGTTCGTACAGCATCAAAACACACGACTGGGCCTGTAAGTTATACATTAAGTTATAGTAGACAACGCTGTAAGTTATAGTAGACAACCCTGATGGCAAAAAAAAGGCCATCGGATGTAATCCCTTGATTGCATACGTCAGCAAACGGTTGTGTCTAGCGCTGCCAGTACTTTGTTGGGGTTGTCGTTTGACGATTTATAGCGCTCTGTCCTCATTTGTTCTTGTTTGATTAAACAGTAACTTATTTTTTCTATTCTTCCTCGTTTCTTTCTTTAATTCGTTCTTTCTTTTTTCTTCTGTTTTTTTTTGAGGGGTTTATGTTCAAATCTAAACATAGGGGAGTTCTTACAAAGGAAAGTGGGGAACAGACTGAGGTATGGCTCCAATACGGGGGCAAGCTGTGGATTAGCGGTAACGAGTGCGTATCAACTGCTTATCAACTACCCACGGGTCGTGTGTTGAGAATCCCATGAACACTTTCTCTGCATGTGGCACCTTTTACAGGTGTTGCCGTTGGGGTTTTCTCATGGTGTTCCTGTTTCTTCCCCCTTCCTCCCCTTCCTGTTCTCCTAACAGCACCTTTCCTCGCCCGCTATTTTCCTTTCATGTACCATGAGATGGCCACGGCTGCTGACTTGACAAACAGCTGTCCCATGTTATACTGGATTTGCTTGGCTGTAACAAAACGGCTGACTTCAGTGCAATTAAGGGGAAATAACCACAGCGACGAACTCAGCATCGAGTTTACAAGTTATGGTTCTTACCAGAGTTAGAAGCTACGTTCATGAATGGGAAATACGAAAGCAAACACAGACGTAGTAATCCCCCACCCCACCCCTCAAACCACAAACATCTACTCGCGTATTCAGTGATATGAACTACGCCTTGTCTCACTAGAAATAAATATTCACGACCTTCAGAACCTTAACCCATTCCGAGTTTTACAGTATTTTATTTGACAAAAGGAAAATAAATGAAGGAACGAGCACATACAGAATCAGAAACTTGATGTTTATAACCGCCCTCTTTATATTATAAATCTAAAGTTTCAAAACTCCAATCAGGGGATCTGCTTGAAATGCATTTCGTTAACAGTTTAATGTACAGCTGTAAGAGGGCATCGCGAACAGAAATAATGGTTTCATCTGTACAGATGGTTTCATTCAGACCCCATGCATGTTCACTCCCAAGCGGGCATTTTTTTCTGCATCGCAGGGATTTTTTTTCAAACCTGAGGTATAGAGTGCCATGTTATTTGGACATTCCAGCCGTCGCAGTCAGTTTGGAGAAGCCAACCCGCATGGTAGTTTCGATGTACCTTTTCTGTATACAAGCATACTTTCTTTTCCATGTTTTATAAGTTTTTTTAAAGACCGCCTCGTTGGTAAAGGGTTAAGGGGTACACTTTCGATGAGAGAGGTCAGAGGTTCGCCCCCTAATTGCAATAAAATTTTAAAAAAACCAATCACTTGAATTTTTCCTTTTAGTTTTGTCGGAGTGGCAGGGAGGGAGTCTGTGGTCTGAGCACTTTAAACACCCTTCCTCCTCAGAATCCTGCCTGCTATACAAGCGCACTCCCTGACGCTCCTGTTTGGCCGTTCGCTGGTTAGCTATGTGAACATGTCTCCCATCTGCTACAGCAGCAGCTAATTGGACATGAGGCCGATCGTGCGTTTTCCGACAGCGTGCACCAGTATGCGATAATTGCTGTACATCAAAAGTAAGCTAGCGGAACAGTTGCCTGCCCCTCCCCCCCCCCTTGTTTCCCGCTTGTTCTACTACAGGTGTCGGCTTGCTGTTTACAATCTTTGCAACACAACCGTGAAGCGCAGCTGTTAATTACGTACCTTCTCTGTTATTTCGACCCCGAAATAAAATACAATACGCTCGAAATAACTCGTGTGCAGATACCACTCGCGCGTAAGAGAAAACATATGTAATTATTGCAAGGAAATGCAAACAACATCAATAATAACAAAACATACATTTAAAAGATCAAACCAAGTGCAGATGATTTTCATAGACCATTTCACTTGATGTTATGTTCGCTGACATTGAGCGTGTAAATCTGAGCGGTCCGAGGGTATAGCTGGGTGTTTGTTGCTTAACATTCCGCAGCAAACTATGTGCGTATAAGGACGGTGTTGTTTATACAACATGTGCTGCCACACTGGGACCGCTGTCGTAACACAGGCTTCAGTCCCACCCAGTCGCATTATACTGACACCGGGTTTCGTCAGACTGCAATTGGTTGGAACAGTTCGTTATTGATCGAGATAGGGTTTATGTATTCCAGTTCTCACAATCACCATGCACGGAACCATGGGAAATACGTGTTTACCGAAACATTATCACTGATCGCGTTAATGCCAATGTTCGGGGTTTGAACCTATTCAAAGTTTCCCTTTCGTCTATTTTCTCACATCGGAACAAGGCACAGCAGAGATAAAACTGTTTTAAAACTCAACATAAAATGTTTAAAATGCAGACTTTAGAGCAGAGTAAAGATGGATTTTTAATGTGACGTCCTCATATTACTAACAGCATAAATGCACAGGATGCATGACAAGAGTGCGGACGAACTATATTCTACAGAGAATTCAGAGGTCAACCAGATAAAACCAAACAAAAGCGATAAGACAGGAATTCGTAGTCCTCTGGCCTGGATGTTGCAGCATTTGCCCCCCACTGTGTTGTCGAGGGTCTATAGTCTGGCCTTATCGTGGAACTATCGGTCGGTAACTGCATGGTGTGGAAGCACCAAGGCGCCACGGCACCTCAGTGACGAAGCAAACTAACAGCGTGACAGTGGCAGGGACTTTGTTTTCTCCCCGAGTTGTACGAGTTTGATAATGAGGCATCCCTTTAATGTACAAGTAGATAAACGTTGCAGACAGCTAAAATGTAATTACTGCGTGTCTGCCTGTCTGCGCGGCTATGTTTTGTGTGTTCATGCTTACGTAAATGTGTCTTGTGATGCTGTTCCCTTGTACTCATCGCATCATGATTTGTTTTATTTATTTAGTCTTTCATCGGTTCTCACATGGTCTGACCTAGTAGATTGAAGACGAGGATGAAGACCTGCCATAAAATGTATTGTCGCAAGCCGTTAAACAGAATTAATTATAAGAGCTGCGTCCGCCATAGATACAATTTTCTCTGAGTTTTTTTGTGATAAATTATCATCGTTGATTACAATACCTTAATCGAGTGGTCTGAGACCGGTCTTACAGTGTGTATGTGTTTTTTTCAGCCTTCTGCCTTGTTACACCCGGCCGCAGAAGGTTTTCCCGTAGAGCACCTTATAGAAGAACCGAACTTCCGGCAACTTCGCCCAACTTCGGCCAGTTTCGTTCAACTTCGGCCAACTTCGGCCGACTTCGTCACCTTTAGTGAGTCCCTTGGGTGTGTTATGAAGAGATTGCATCACAGTGCAACTTGTATTAGCTACAGCGAACCACGCAAGCCGTAGTTCTCAGTAGCCCAGTGGTGAAGACAGTGAACTCGCTGTTAAAAGCTAGATGGTTCAAACTCGATGATAGCTATCGATTTTTTTCTTTCTAGTTGGACTTAAGGGTAATGTTAGGGTTTAGTATTAGTGTGTCTGTTTGCATTTCTGTTTGAAGTCACTTTCAACAGGATGATCGCTTTGTCACAGCCCGAAACGCACGCTGTGGCTGGATGTTAAGCGAAGCTACCGGACGTACCTTAACTTAATGGACTCGACTTCTCCAGAATTACAGAACAAACTTTTATAGTGATCTCGTAAATATAAATTTAATTGAGCAATCGTCACCATAACCTTTACTGCCTCGGGTCAATGATTTCTACACCAAAGGGTGACGACGCTATGAAATAATGTGAATAACTAGAGAAATCTACCGAGGGAAAAGATTCTCATACTCTGACACGCTCGCTCAGTCTCACACAGGCAAAACACTTCTTGCTCAAGAGCCCCCACCCTCGTAAAAGACACAACTGCAGCGAACCGTTATTCAACATATATTTCATACACTAACTGACTCGACAACATCAAATATATCTACAGATTATTTACAGAGAATCACAGTGCTCGTATATAGGGTAAGACGTTGCCTGATTACGTCATACCACGAGGAATCAGACAAACAGGATAAACAAACTAAAGCCAGAGGGGAAACCAAACTGCGACACGGCCTATGATCCCGCTCTATACACAGATACAATAAGTGACCGACAACAGAGCACCTACTCTTGTCCCTACAGAAACAACTGCTTTCGCTATACACAACTCTGATGCTGTTCAACGACCCAATAATGAAGCTGTGACACTGCAACGACACAGCACTTCACTCTAGCTCCTCTTGGCGTTCGCCCGGCCACTAGCCTATGACGTCTCCTGTCTCTGCAAGATAAAACCACCTATCTTACTCAACTGAGTCCCGGACTCTAAGATAGTTATGGCAGAGCAGTCCTAATTAAGAAGGCACAACCAACAGTCACTTGTCTATTCCGTAGACTTGTCAGCAAAATACAACCCAGTGTATTCAGCGTGAGTACTAGCTGCGGCTCTTCCGACGTCCTGGCTAAGATGGCGAGGGGTAGAGGTCCGTGGGTCTACACGTGTTCGCTTCTTTTGGTCCTACCTAACTCCTCTCTGTCTTTGTGTATATCAGCTCCCCTATCTCACGCTTTCCCCTGCTTAAATAATATGCGTCCTGATGCCTTAAACTCGATTAAACCAGTTCTGGCCAGCCTAGGCTCGCGCAGAGCAGCTACCCTGACTAATGACGTAACATCCACCTACCAGGTGGCAAGAGAGGGAAGGGGGAATAGGCTAACCAAGGGGTGACATGTGACACCGGAAAGTTGACAAACTCCGTGGTGTCTGTCCGAAATTGATTCCTTCTTTAGGGTACTTTGGAGGGAAAAAAAGCAGCCAATACATCAAGACAGCGTGTTTCGCAATCTTGGGCAAAACACGTCTGCATAGTAGTTCTAACCCAAGCAGCTCATACAAACTCACTCTCTGACCCGTGGAATCTGCATCATTGTGCTATGCTTTCACACAACCACTCGCATCCGCTTCCATCTCTCATTTTAGTTCACTTTTTATTGGAGAACTGGAGAGAAAGGTCTGCGAAAATAAACGTCAGAATAAACTCCAAACAACATTGCACGCCGACAGAAAAACAAAGTGACTCATGCCTGCTGAGACTGTTGTTGAGAGCAGAACAGAGAGTCATGCATCTCACTGCTTAAATTATCTGTTCACCCAAACGTCAACATGCATCCAAGTCACCTATGGCGTCTACTAGGGGGTGGGGTGGATAAGCTGGGCTGAGGACGGGTGTGGTGTAAAATTTCCTAAGAGTTAGTTCCTTTTCAGTTCATGTTTTTTTTCTCAGCTAGTCTAGTTTGTGTCTATCAACTGTGTACGATACTAATATTCATCTTCACCAGACCAGACTAACCTATAAGCAGTAAACAAGATTTAACAAAACTAAAGTGAAACTTACTCACAGCAAATGCGTTCGATTTAAATAATTGCAGTCTACTTATTTATAGCTACATCGTCATTTACGTGCAGTAATAACTAAAAAAAAAACGGGCTTGTGTTCTCACTACTCTATACAGATATAGAAAAGACGGACACCACAACAGCTCGGAAACCTTGTGTGTGTGTGTGTGTGTGAGGGGAGAGGGGGTATTTTTTGAAGACCTCCTACTTCTCCCCTTCCTGTTGAGGAAACTTCGTTTTGGAAATGGTTGCTCTCCCCCCCCCACCCCAACTTAAGTTCCACTAGCACACAATGCGGTCTGTGTTATTTCGCGGAGTCTTGTATGGTTGAGTATAGAACTGTACTAAACTAGGTGGGGGACCATTATTACCTTACTTTATGACTGTCTACATATGCCATGCTTGATATCACGATGAGTTTTTTTCCATTTCCTTTGCCAAAAGATCACATTTACTGATTACATTTGCGATAGGATAAGGTGATCAGAGGAACCTTAAGGGGAAAATATGAAGGTCAGAGATTTAAGAGAGATTGAAAAAAATCACGATTCAAAGACAAAATGAAAGTGGAATAGACATGCTGAATGCCTACGACCGGAAAAGTCTAGATAGTTGGAGTGTTGGATTCCAGTAGATGAAACGATGTTGACAAGATCCGATAATGAATCTCCGTAGCGTAGAGATAAGAGATGACGGGTTAAAATCTCCAGACTGATGGAAAGGTGCGTAATGTTCTCGATGACAGAAGGAAAAGGAGACGGTAGAAGGAAGAGATCGGTAGAGCAACTCGCACGGTAACTTGGTAATCTGTATACCATTACGGTATGGTCACGACGTCGCGAATACGCACGGCACGTGGGAAATACCTCACCAAAGATGTACTAGATGTTAGTCACTTTATGCACGTTATATTACACGTATGTATGTGTACGCCTTTAAGGTTCCGACACAGAACGTTTCACACTAAAGTAATGGTCGCATTACGTCTAGGACCATGCGCGCAGAATTACAATACGTGTACAGTAGCGTGAACCTTTTTCTGTATGAAGGACATACAGCCACGTCACGACTGACAACTCGAAGCAAGTGGACTGTACTTTCCGTCCCTGGCAGTACGATTAATAGTCCGCCCCACCACTTTTAGCCGACAAGCGGTTTATCTGCTCCCAGGCTCACGCTGGCCGCGCCGCAAGTTTATTTTGGGACCGAAAGGGGAGGTAAAGGCAACCCGTGCTCGCTGTGCAGTATTTGCTGTACTAGCCAGCAGAAGGCAGTGGTTGCTGTATTCAGGTGTGTTGTCGGTGCAGCAGTGGGGAGGAAGCAGAGTGCTTGGAAGGATTACTCGGAGGTCGTCGGGGAAAATGAAAGTTGATGGTTTGGCGGCCTTGGTGACTGGTGGTGCCCAGGGCTTGGGCAAAGCGTTCACGGAGATTCTTCTGAAGAATGGGGCCAAGGTGAGTAAGCAAATGCCGTCCTGCACGCGCTGAATTGCCCACGCGAACGTTTTGTTGTTGACGTTGGGATTGATCGATGCTCTCTCGCTCTCTCTCTTCTCTTTCACATCACTCTCACTTTCTTGGTCGCTCCCTTTCAAACCTACTAGGGAGTAAAAGCGTTTCACTCAATCGGTTTCGTTTACAATTAAATCTTATGTTTTTCGTTGTATGCTGTCTCCACAACAGAGCTATAAAAATGTTCTATCATCTTTAGGCCGAAGGGCTGATGCAAAGTAAAGCACGGCTTATGCCCGCACTCTCCATAATGAAAGATTCTCATCGTTATTGTCTAAGACGACGATTGGGAAGAGCGGGGCAGAGAGAAAAAAACGACTATACAAGTTCTTTTAAAACGTGTTTAAAACCAATCACATGTGAAGTCATGCTAAAGACTCCCACCGAGATTGTCACATACGTGTAGTGCCTAGATACGAGATACAAACCTTTTCACACAAACACGTCTCCTGCTGTCAGCCAGTGTCGAAGTACTCTATCTCGCGCTGTGGGAGGTGCGAGGGGACGGAACGTCACCGACTTTCACAACACGCCTTGACGCTCGCAGCTGAGTACGCGTGCGCGAACTGGGTCGGACAGGTCGCACGCCTTGGCAACACGGGAACTTAATTCGGGAGGTGAAGGACGAGGGTTTGGTGTCGGGTCTGTTTTTCTTGAGCAATTGCAAGGGTATCTGATAACAAAAAAGTGCAAACACCTGGGATGACTTGCGTAAAAGTTCGTACCTATATCGTAACGCCCGTATTTTTCGTGCACCTGTACGCATGAAAAAGAGGTAAGCCCCCCCCCCCCACCCAATGCAACCCAAACAAGAATGTCTAAACTACTATTAATGGTAACTGCTGATTCTTGCTGTACATCTGTGATAGCAGCACTGTTTTCTGATAAGAGAGAAACATTTAAGTTATCGATTATTTGATTGATTGAAGGCCCCAGCTTAAATTTAGAAGGTTGTTCGTTGCTGACTACATCGAACGAACGAAGGGATAACCACGCAAGCGAGCGAACGAACAAACAAAAGAATGAACGAATGAGTCCATAAACCAACGTAAGCGAGTGTACGAACTAACCAATCCACTAACGAACAAACCAGTGAACATGGTTACCCGCTGGTCAGTTATGTAATGTCGGCAAGAGGCTTCCATACTCTATGTATGTGTGCGCGCTCGCGTGTGCATGCCTGCAAGTTATGATTGTGCTTATATTTAAAAAGACACGGTTGTCGTCCCTGTGTGACATGTAGACATCGGTGAAGTATAAACAAAAAGGTTTCGGAACATTTCCCATTATGGAGGACTATAATACACACACAAAAAAAAACATAACAGAAAGGAATGACAAGAAAAGCACAACGGCATTATCGGGTAGCAGACTGGAATAATTTATATTATCACAATGTATACAATTTATTTGTAGGACTATGTCAAAACAGTAAATTGATCTGTAGGTGTTATTTCTCCCTTGTTTTTGTCCCTGCCAGAATGTCTTGTATAAGACTTTTCGATCACAAAGCAGATGGAAAGGATAGCGGCCCTCCGAAACATAATTTCGATCTGTTTTAATAAGTCGAAAGATGTCGCCCCGCTGCCTAAGCCCAAGGAAGCCAGCTAACAAGCACTAACATGACAGTTTGTTAGCGTCTTCAAGCGACCTCGAGCCAAAGCGACGCAGCGGAGTTTTGACCGGTGTAATCAATAACTTACTTCTGTGCAAAGTTTAACGAGTTTCAGAAACCTCTGGGGATCCGTTCTGGGCATCATTGAACACGTGTAAAGGATTAAAGTGGCACGAGAAGAGGTGAAAAAGATGTGTGTGTGTGTGTGTGAGAGAGAGAGAGAGAGAGGTAGAGGGAGCGAGGGAGGTAATGTTTTCAGACTAGTTACAAAGAAGAAATCATCCACGCATCAACGTGCGTTTTGTACAGCATCAGCAGCTCTGGAAGTGTTGTGGTAAAGCCCGAGTACTTTAAATACCGACACTGTAGTGCGCGGGGCGGCTGTAGCCCGACTCCAGAGTCGAAGCGCGTATCTAGCACGGTCTGTAAACTCTGGGATTATATTGTTTGTCCTGAAAATATGCCAGGGGCATGCATTTCTGTAGGTATTGTAAATAAATGCTATAGCAAAGGTGGCTAACACAGCTTGGCATGTTGAGTGTGACTTTACGTGGCTTCTCAGCCTGTTTGTATTGAGTAAGGCCCACGACTACTGTAACAGGCGGACATATGTAGTCCCCTACCTCGTCAGGGTAGACACGCACTGGGGACGTAATAACATGGATGGTTTCAAGACATCTTTTAAAACGCAAATACTGGTAGTCCCTGAGTACTCTCTCTCTCTCTCTTGTCTCTCTCTCTCTGTGTCTCTGTCTCTATCGTCTCTCACCGCCTCGGTGTTCTAGTGGCGTCCGCTTCCGAGGCCGGAGGTCGGTGGTTCGCATCCCGGCCGAGTCATACCTAAGACTCAAAATTGGCAATCTAGTAGCTGCCCTCCCAGACGCCTGGCACTACAGGGAACAGTACTAGGACTGGTTGGCCCGGTGTCAGTATAATGTGACTGGGTGGGACTGAGGCCCGTGTTGCGCCATCAGTCCCTCGTGTGGCAGCACGTAAACTTTGTCTAAGTAACACCGTCCTGATGTACACCTAGTCTGCGACTGGATGTTAAGCAACAAATACCCCCCCCCCCATCGTCTCTCTCTCTCTCTCTTTCTGTCTCTCTGCCTCTGTCTCTGTCTCTCAGAGTGAGAATAAGATCTAGTGGTCCAGCGAAAGGTGATCTTAACTGGATGATCTTAAATAGAGACAAACATTAGCAGTTACATCCCGACGTTCCCATAAGCATGCGCCCGTGTTTGGACGTACGACAGTGGCCTACAGTAAGTTGAACGTAAGTGTGGTTTTAAGAACAATACGATCTCATATTATCCTGGTTATCCTCCTAATTTTATTTTCGGAAATAGCTGTCAAGTGAAAGGATCAGTTAAAACGCGGAGGTTCCCACAACACGTCGTGCAATCTTTTTCCGTCCAGGGAAGTTTTCAAGCTATCCGCTTAGTTTAGTCTTAGCCTTGTATTACGAAGTGCATGGGAAGCACATGCCGTTCATTTAAGGAAACCAAAGCACCCTAATCCGATCGCAGGGCTGAGACCGCCTAAGACCCTCGATTAAGATCAGGCGTAAAGCTCCTTCGTACGTTTAAATTTTGTCTTCCGCACATGCATGGTCTCTGCTTGCGCCAGATGTTTGTTGCTATCACAAAGTGGCAAGTACGCCCAACAACCATCTATTGCCATGTTTCATAACATACTATTTGTTGTGAACGCATTTTTTGTGAAAACTCTTTATAATATCAAGGAAGCAAGCTATCCTTATCTATAAATGTAACACTTTTGTGTCTGCTACACTGGTGGCGGAATCTCCCATCCAGCGGGTGACGTCACGAGGAGGATCGCAGATGAGACACTACTGCTTTTCCTCCGGCTGGCGTCTGGACTCTCACGCAAATCTCGCTGGTATCTCGTTCTGCAGAGGCGGCTGCTAGAGCATAGGAACGCGCAGATTCACGTGCATTTTACCACAGTAGACAACTTGTACTAACATCTGTGTGATGAGTTGATCACAGAAGGCTTGTAAGTAGTGAGAAATTAATCGCAGCTGTCACAAAGAAGAATTGCAGTGTGGTTTTTTAAGTTAGAATTAGTTGCTTCCAAATTAGGGGGTTTATTTTAAATAATGGTATGAAAGGGCTTAATGTGTCACAGCAGTCCTCGGGCGACTTCATACGTAGGCTACAACAATAGCAGTTTTTTCTTATATGAACGACGAATAGGGTCACGACAAAGATTGCGCAACCAAAAGGTAACGGAAAAGATATGTATGGTTAAAATGGATTGTAAGGAAGGTTCTTCGCGGTCATCTCTCTGTCTGCAACTTGCATTAAACGTGCGTGTGGAGAGATTTTGTGCAGGGCAGCAGTGCTTCCTCTGCGGTCCCATCTACTGGCTCGTATCGACTTCCAGAGGTTTTAGCTTGTAACATGCGCATTGGTCATCGATCAGTTTCGCGGTCTCTATTTCAGCAGCCGTCTGACACACAGAGGGCGCGTTCTATGCCGGCGTATATCTCGGCGATATCTGATCGCACACGTTATTAACAATGTGCATGAAATTAGCTTTGGCTGTTACCGCAAGATTGATTTCGGGAAATCTAATATCATCACTACTGCGTTATGATTATTATCATTTTTTTTGCCTGATTGATGATTGGGACTGGATTGAAACGTGTTTCCTATTTTACGCATTCAGGCTCGCATATTGGCGCGTTATCACGCACGCGGAGAGAGAGAGAGAGACGCGTTCGTACAAACATGTATACATGCACACAGGCACAGTTGATCAGTAATCAAACAATTTTATTCGACAGTTCTATTAGCATGTTACTTACATTTCACTGTGAATCTATAACTTGTCAAACTGGTTTGACTGGAAGGCAGGAAAATGAAATTTTTCCAAGAAATCGAAAACTAGTTGCTATTCCATGTGGGTGTTCGAAATAATAATAATAATAATAATAATAATAATACCATGCTGTTGGCATGAAAGCCTTTCTTAATAGAACAAATGTGCACCCTACTTCGTAGAACTTCGCTGTTTTCATTGACATGTTACGCGAAGAAGGATGGGTAATTATTTCATTAATCAAACGCTAGGTCCTCGCCTTCGCTAACAACAAAGGGATTAATGCAATGACCTGTATCTCATTGCTTCCTACGCGCGTGTAGTAATGGGTCCTGACCAAGTATCATTGGGTGCCTCAGTGTCCACACTTGATGTCAGCTTAGTGGCGTGACGCAGTTTCGTATAATCCTCGCTGACACCTGGCACGGACAAATGAAGGTTAGATGCCTCGGAATTATTACGTTTTCAGTTAACATTTCCTGTTCCTCCGGTCTTTGTAGCTCTGTATTGCTGACTGAAGAGCGTGAACCCACGCACGCACGCAGGCACACACAGCTGGCAGATTTAATCTGAAACATTATGTGTCTTCTCTTCACTTAATGTTAATCAGTGTTAAAAAATGTTTTGTGTATAAGACAGCCGTACATTCAAAATACCTCAAGTGAAAAGAATTGAAATTTTACCAGCAACGTTAGCTTTTAATGGGAAGAATTTCCCACGGCTACAGAAAAACTACAATTCTCGGTTCATGACCTGGTGAACTTTTCCCCTGCGTCCTGCGTCTGGTTCGGACTGAAGGTGACAACTGAAGGGGGAAGCGTGGACAAGGACGCGAGGAACACGCTTTATAGGTCAAGAGCTACGTTTAAAAAAAAAGTCGCTTGATCGTTTCGCAATCTATGATGTACAAGCTCCGGGGTGAACTGTGTACATCTGAACAGAATTTTTGTACTTTACCGGTACTTGACGTCGATAGAGCGGTGCTAAACTCCCCTTCCCTCCACTTCGCTAGCATGGTGCTGATCCTCTCCCCCACCCCACCCCCTCACTTAACACCCAGCCTTTCCATACAAGGCCCGAAGAACTTGTTACGTCCATCCCAAACCATGTCGCATGCTGAGTCAGCGACAAAGAGTTTATCAATTAGAATGTAGGGATGAGGACTAATTTTATCGCTCAGTTAGTGTCTTTATTCCAGCAAACTTCTAGGTTGAAACAAGTATAGGCAGAGACATGCATACAAGTAAGTTTGTAGTGGAGCAGGTTCACTCCATAAGTTTTCCTCTCTCCTCTCTCGATCTCTTCCCAACAAAGGCAGATTTTCGTCTTGTACATAGGTTTATTTGGGGCCGCTACCGGTGCTGCTACCGGACGGCTAGGGTCGCTCTGAGAGCCTCCCGTTCCGATCTGCTCCCTCGTGCTCTGCCTACATGGTTCGTCTCCCCATTGCACTCTGCCCTTCATCTCTCCCTTTGCCCGGTCCGTACCCCACTGTTATCGGGTAGGGCGCGAACCGCAAGGGGGCACTGTCCGGGCCAGCAGCAGCAAGCCGGCGTACATGCAGCGGATGTCGAAATTTGTGTTTCTTACACGCACAAGACTTAAGATTAAATAAGAAAAATACGCGATAAATAGAGTGCGCTCTGCTCTTCCTGTTAGTGTTAAGGAAAGTTAAGTAGAGTGAGAAGGAAATAAAGATAATTACGTTAAAAGGCAGTTAAACTAGCTAATGTGAATGGAAAAAGATAAGAAATATGCCTACAGACTAACCTAATCTATTAAGACGTTGGGTGAGTTTAGTATCTACTGAAAGAATATATTAAGTAGAATCCTAATGTCGCGGTTTTTCTCTGTCGTGTCTAGGGGTATGGCGCTTTATGTGTTTTACTACTCTGCTCGTTCGACTCGAGTTATCACAACATAAAAATGTGTCAAGAAGGGGGAAACTAACACTGCAATCACTACCTAATTTCCTCAATTTCTAACCGGCTCGAGCCCCCACCCCCTTGCTTGTCACGCGCACAGCTTAACAAAAGCAGGCAACGATAATACGCTACTCTATTTATTTACAGTTACTCCAGAATATTTCACTACACAATGAATGCTGCTCCACTATACATCTACTGGTATACGTAGAACAATCACTCGCACTCTCATACGTTCATCCCAGCGCTATCCGTATCTACACACACACGTTATTGACCAGGTTATGAAT
>SMGT01014990.1:315310-342561 GCA_004794575.1 Lanistes nyassanus | reverse complement strand
ATACCGCAGACGCCACGTCTCTCAGCTCCACCATCACAACACCGGTCCGAAATGCACTACTGGTTCGCTATCCACGTCGCGGTTAATGGCTGTACTCGTAGATCCGACCTCGCTGTTCGACACTTGGCGCTCAGCATACGACTTTTGCAAACGGCATTTCACATTTCGGCCCTGAACATTTGCGGTCGGTTGCCTATATACCCCTGCGCGCGGACTTGCAAGCGCGCACTACCCGTTCGGGGTGGTGGTCTGTAGCCCGTGGAGGGTGGTTCGCCCCCACCTCGCACTCAGCCGGCTACCTTCCCCCTACACCGCGTTCTCCAGCTGTTTTGGCGAGCCAATCGGGTCGCCCGTAACAGTTTGTTCTACCCCCTGATTGGTTAGGGCAACTAGACGCCTGAAACTCGCAACACCTAATATGTTAGTTGTTAGTATCTGCAACTATCCCAGAAGGATATAGAAACGTTTAAAGAGAGTGAGCTTAGCACAGCACGCTGTAAGATGACACAGTGCCTCACAGCCACGGTTCTCTGGGCACCACTCGACCTGGGCACACCCCCCCCCCCCCGGCGACGCTGTGGCTGTGAGCGTGATGGCCAAAACCGTCTCCCGTGATGGCTGCCCCCATCACAAGTTACTGTTATACTTCGGTATTAATCCAAACAAATCTTCGACCTCACACTATTTGTGCGGTCTGTGCTCAAGAGTTTTGCTTCTCATGTGACCCGGCTGTTTTACAGGTGCTGTTTACAGATGTAAACGATCGAGTCGGTAAGGAGAGCCTTGCACAGTTCCAGCAGGTGTACGGCCAAAACAACGTGCTCTTTATACGAGCTGATGTTACGTCACAAGAGCAGATGGAAGGTAAGCAACGCTGACCGAGAGCCCGTGTTACAGCAAAACACGCGCGTGCTTTGATTTAATCCCAAGGTCGTTCACATAGGATAATATTTTAGAAGGGGGTTCAACTGTAACATTTTCACTCCTTCACATCTGCATTTCTGAGCCTGTCCGGCGCATGACGCGTCACGCTGTGCATATGCGTCATGAGATTTTCCAAATGTGGAAAATAAGAAACTGTTGTCTAGGAGACCAGACTGTTCACTTGCAGGAGTGAAAATGAAGTCATACTAATGATGCTAATGTGCGACGAACTCAGAGTCTCAATTTCAGGCAGTGCACCCTGTAACCTATCGCTGTAATATTTTGTTAGAGGGAACAGATTGAAGAGTTGAGGTCTGCCGGTTTTCATAACAGAAATTATGAAATGTACGCAGCATGTTCATAAACACAGCCCTACGCAATAACATGGTTTGACGTGATGTTACATTTTATTCGCTAGGTTCATCGGGTAAGTTACTGTAAACTGGACTTGCAGAATGTGACATGTACCTTTTCTGAAATATTAAAAATATGTGAAAATATTCATTTGACTGGTGGATGAGTTTGTCAGACGTTTTAATAAACGTCTGCTAAGTTTATTGTATCCTGGTATTTGGCAAACTTTGAAGACAAGTAGGGTCTTAATTAGAGGAGGTATTAAACTCTAGTTTGAGTGAAACAGTTCCCTCTGTCCACTAGAGCAGTATGCCAGATGTTTCATATCTCAAAATGTGCATGTTCTGAGAGAGGAGTGTTTTGATTAACAAACGTGATCCATTTTATCTCAAACTTTTATAGGTCAGAGGGGGAAACCAGAGTAAACAACGAAATCTTTAAAAAAAAAATACGCGCCGTGCCAGCATTGAATATGCCTCGGGGATGGGGGAATGAAGGTCATAGGGTCATCCATGTGTGGCCAGCGAAATGGCTAAAAGAAAGAACTAATAAAACTCGATAGATAATCCCAACAAGGTACTGGCAGCGCTAGACGTACCCGTATGCTGACGTGTGCAACCAAAGGAGCCTACCGTACCCAAACACGTAGCAAAGAGAGAGTCCAAAGTAAGGAACATGGCAGATCTTTTTTGAAGATTTTCTTTTAAGCGACCCTAGTCTTCACACGGCTAACCCTCGGTGTACCACGTGTGCATACAGCGAATCCCTATTTTATGTAGTCAGCCCGCTCACTAAGCGTAAACTGACGACTGGGATCCAACACAAACACAACATAGGACAAATACATGAAATTCTCAGGGTGCACAATATAATTAACAAAGAACAAATGAGGACAGAGCGCTATAAATCATCAATAGATAATCCCAACAAGGTACTGGCAGCGCTACGTGTTTGGGTACGGTAGGCTCCCTTGGTTGCACACGTCAGCATACGGGTACGTCTAGCGCTGCCAGTACCTTGTTGTGATTATCTATTGATGATTTATAGCGCTCTGTCCTCATTTGTTCTTTGTTAATAAAACTCAAGGCAAGAAGAGATTAAAGGGAAGCGGCGTAAAAATCACATTTTCTTTCTAGCAAGAACCTTATGCGTTCCTGGATGTCGCAGTTTCCCAGTCAGACCCACTACACGTTTAAGCTACTCTCGGAAATTGCTGAGATTATATACGCGCACATGTAAATACTGCACGCTTGGTTGTGTTACAGCTGCTGCTGAGTCACAATCACGATAATGCAACGGCAATTATTCTGTTGGGTTTTTTGTCTGTGTGTGTGTGGCAAAAGCACATGGTGTTAACGCGACCAGGGGTGGCTCACATGAACGTTCTTATTTCCCGTTCTTATTGCAAGATGCACAACAAATACGCAAGCAAATGAGCGTTACGACCGCTCTTATGACCAAAGAGCAGCTCCGAATTTTCACCCAACCCAGCCAAAAAGTGCAAAGTGAATCATCTTATTAAGTGATTAGGTTTACATCAGCACTGGCGTGCAGATCGTCACAAAAACAACGAAAGAAGGAAAGAAAAAGATTGTAAGTGGCTAAGCGAGGATTTTTTGTAGTCTGGCGCTGAATAGAAAATTTCGTATTTAAAGTCTATACTTTTTGTAATCGCGGGTAAAGGCAGAGGCGGTTGCTCTGGGGGGGGGGGGTCACCGATGTGTTTAAGGTGAGAAACAGATCAGTAAATGGAGGGTGAAAATGTCTGTTGCAGAATATTTACTCTAACCCACGGCGAGATAGTGTCTCTCCGCTGTGCTTTAGAAGTTAATGGTTAGAAGAGTTAAAGAGCTCACCACGCGGCTTGTCTTCGTTTCATGCTGAGCGGCGCGGTCTGATAAGTGATGTAAATAAAAGGACAGACTTTCTCTAAAATTTATCGCTCGACAACTAGCGGGGTTTGGCAGGCGTGTTTTGGTAAACTGTTGTTGGCAACGTGGGTGCAGCTGAAAACAAATGTTAATAGTTTAAAGTTTCTTTTCTTTTTTTGAACAAACCACGAGGGCGGAATGGAAAAGTGTACTGCTGCCCTGCTGTAGAAGGAACAGAGTACTCTGGTCAGGACGCACTCTAGCGGACACATTTTTGCATTTTTGCCAGCTCAGATCACTGGGTAGGAATCTGTGTCGTGGTAAAGCCACCGCACGAAAAATTGCGAATGGGCAACGCATGGAACTACCCATCCAAAGATATGCACTCAACACAGACCGAAAAGTTCGCTGCCTGGCTTGCACACAGGTGTACTCAACGCTCGCAACGCGCTCACTCACTGACTGCACAGCCACGGGTGCTCTCACAAACGAAATTCGGGGATGCCATAAACCTGGAGAAGAATGAGGGTAATGAGTGCAAGAAAATCTAGTCGTGCTGTGCGTTTTACATGTATTTGCGTGAGCAGTTTGTAGAATTGTGAAAGCGTGCAGATTTCGGTGCCCCATTCCGTCACTAACACGTTCACTGCCTGAAAGACGGCCGAAATCGGCGGCAGGTGAGGTGAGCTGCCTATTTGCTGACTCAGAATCCCAAGAAAAACTACAAGACAAGAAGACTCCTAACAAGAATTTTAGCTATTACCAGAAGAGAGGAATCTTCCATTTTATACAGCATGACGTAAAAGCGTCACCAGACTACGGTGCATAACGCTGTGATGTGCAGCGCTATATGCCAGGCCCTGTATCCAAGTAATCTGTACTAAATTTATTCCCGAATAGCCAATTTTTTTCAGTCTCTGAAAAAAGCTGTTTCGGCAAACTTGGAATAAGCTATTCGCTCCTGGGACGACCGAATAACTTTATTACAGAATAATAAGGGCAAAATAAGCTATTCGGTTTTCGTGCATGGGAAATTTAAGGAACTTAAACTCATGGAAGCTATTCTGGAATAAGTAAGCTATTCGAGTTTCTTGCATACGGCGCCAGTTGTAGTGTTGTGTGGGCAGTGTAATGTTTCATGCCAAGCGCAATGTGTGTTTATGCTGAGCTTACAGTCGGAGCGAGGTGGCCTTATAATCAATGATATCGCTGTGTCGACAGAGGCCTTCCGTCTAGCGAAGACGTCGTTTGGAAAGCTGGACATCGTCTGCAACAACGCTGGCGTGGGCGGGGAAAATGGCGACTGCTGGGAGGCGTGTATAGACATAAACTTGGTGAGGGTTAAGTTTGCATGCTGGAAGAAATATTAAATGACGCAGAAAACTGTTATTAAAGCTTCTATATAATTGTATTCTACTAGCCAGATTTTAGACCAGAGTAATGGATTTTTATCTAACTCGGTTCTGTTATTAGTCCGAACATTTACTGTGGCTGTCCTTATAGTTTCTTTGTTAATGCCCGGCAATGTCGAATATTGCACTCCTTTTTATAGTTTGGGCTAGTTTCCTTTTGCAACACGGTCATTTCTAAACAGCAGTCACATGTTTTATTGTATATAGTTTTACTTCATTTATGATTTAGCGAAGTCAGCTTGACGATGTAGTGATTTTGACGTGCAGAAGGGGGCCATACGGTGCTGCCGTCTAGCGATGCAGTACATGCGGAGGGACAACGGGGGCCAGGGAGGCGTCATTGTCAACATCGCATCCATGGGAGGTAATCAACAGGCGTGGTCGCCATCTTTCCTATGCGAATTGAGCTTATGGACTTGTCTCCCTTGCGTAAAATGTTTCGGTGTTGTCGTTGAGACACGCACTAGCAATTTATGTTAGCGACATCGTTCTTAGCTTGTCTGTAGATCAAGTTCTAAGATCAGCAAAGAAAAAGCCGCGGTAAAGCTGAATTATTGTTGTAGTTATTGTTGCTAATTGTGAAGATCTTTTATTTTTGCATACTTCTTGTGGTTATAATATTTTATATATGGGGGCTACAAAATAAAGCTAGAGTTGGTGACGACATAAAGATACAGCTATTGGTTGTAAACATTCCTTGGAGGTAAGACAGGCACCCCGCTTACCACCGGTAAATGATATGAGCAAAAACTTACGGACTTTTTCGTGCACAAATACCGGCTTGTTCGGCATCATGCACTATAAGCGTACCTCATTTTTGCTTCCAGACAGCGAATGCTAAGTAGACGCTTTTGAGTGTGCGAGAAACGTAACCATTCTCCTAAATTTGGTTTTCAGGTCTCAGGCCTCAACCTTACGGACCGGTCTACAGCGCCAGCAAGGCTGGGCTGATCATGTTTACGCGCTCCATCGCCGTAAGTCACGTGATTATATGCTCACGAGACCTACCTTAGTAAATCACGCGTGTGTGTGTGTGTGTGATAACATGGTCAGTCACGTGATCATAACCGCAACAATTAAGTTCCCGTTCCCTTGCAATGAGTCACATGACCACAACAAGTTGATGTTTGTATGATAATGTGAACAAGTTTCACATGACAATATACATAAAGTAAGTCGCATGATCACATATACGTCATGCTAGCAAATCAAGTGTTTACAAACATGCAGTAAGTCACCTGGTCATGCTTTGTCGCAGTATAAAGTCGCACAATCATACTAGCTCAGTAGCTTAAAAGAAACCGAGCTGTAGATGAGGTGACCAGATCTGTTGACATTCCATGAATGTATTCTTCATAACTAGCACGGTAGTGAAAAACCGACCAAAATCACTTTTTTGGGCAATTTGGGGTTTGGGTCAAAAATGACCTAGAAATATGTCTTCTATCATATTCTGAACTTGTTTTTGGTGAATGAACAATAGAAAGTACTCAAATTTGATGATAAATGAGGGTACCCAACCAGCTGGCCGATCATTTTGTCACATTTTCCCGAAAAATTGCGATACTTTGAACCATAGCAACGCTGCTCGAGCAGACGAAAACCCAGTCATGCTATATACCGACGGAAAGCTCCCAGTCCGCTCTTTTGCATGTACGTCACACCAAGGTCATGGAAATTTCCTAATTTGGAGAGCAAGCGTAAGTTCGAGGTCAGTGTTGTTACTGTTTGGCGGCCATATTGGATCGTTTCCATGGCAACCGCAGGTTGGATGACATAATTAAATACATTTTTTGTCACAGGAAGTGATGCTTGATATATTTATACCAAAAAAGGTTTTAAAATCTATCTGTTTCTGGGGGTTGGTTTTTTGCTTAGTGCCTGGCCTTAATGCATAGATCCATGGTTTGGGTTCAGATAATACTCTTACTGCAGCTTGTGTTCTTGTGTGCGCTTGTTCATGAAATCATTTTGTACGCCAGAATAACAGAAAAAGACAGCATCCTGTTTGCATTCCCTCGCAATGAGTCACATGATCACATGCAGCCCATGTATAGCGGTTCTATACTGCTTTCGGTTACATTCATTACAAGTAGTTTATAAATGTTTATTCTGCCGTTGTGCATTTACAGGCAAATCCAGACATCCTCGCAAACGGCGTTCGGATAAGCACGCTGTGTCCCTCGTTTGCGGACACGCAGCTAGTGGCGAACATCAAGAAGGGCAGCACGATGAACTCTGAAAAAGCCTTGGAGCTTGTTAAAGCAGTCGGCATCATGACGTAAGGGCGGGTACCTTTGTGTGAAGTACAGTATCAAATGCAAGTTTGTTTTTGCGTTTTAATGGGTGTGTAGATGTTGTAGGCGTGCCCAGGCATACTCCCTCACCCCAATTTTTGAGAGCAGCGGTAACAAAATCAAAGAGAATAAAATCGAGATGATGAGTTTAAAAGTAGCAGAAAATGTACGAAAAGAGATTGTTCATTCGTGGAACCAAGATTTTTCGAACTGCCTTTTTTTAATCTGGTAAATTCTACAGTAATACTATTTTATTCTAAAACCGTATGCATTGTTTCTGTGTGGTTGTATCTCCTCTCTGTACTGTGAAGCTTGGGAATACGGTTTGATTTCGAACCAACAGCGATTCAATAAGAAAATGATATTATTCGAGAATTTAAAAACCGGCACCGTTTGCCTTTTTGCTGTTGTTGACTTCTCGTTCCCAAATTACGCACTATGCACATGACAGAGAGGCAGTAGCGTAGTACACCGAACCTTGTAGGGTGTACCTATAGTGTTAACACCATTTACACGGCACCCGCTAAGGGACGCAACTCCAGCACCGGAAAGCTTTTTCGTGCAAAAGCAGTAAAAACGCCAGTAGCAATTTTTTTAAAAAAGTGGTTAAGTGTTTTAACTATTGACGGACGATAACAGCTATGATGAATCAATTCGCTCAACAGTTCGAGATTGGATTAAAAAATCGAATTTTCCTAATAAAATTCGAAGGAAAGAAAGCCTATTTGCAGGGCTGTCTTATCTCCTTCTCACAATCTTTCCATTCTTTCTCCCACTTCTCATCTATCTATCTCTCTCTCTCTCTCTGTCTCTAACCCCTCTTTCTATCTTTCCTCTCTCTCTCTCTTCGTCTTCTCCGTCCTGTATGTTTTGTTAGTTCGTATGTATGTTGCCCACAGCCTGCCTTCCTGGGTCAGCGTCTTTCATAGGCTAGGTGCACGACGCCTCTTCAGAAATCTAGCTAAGGGCTAATCCAAACCAGTCCAAGGAATCTAGCTAGACATTTAAATTCTATTTTAGTTTATGGGCTCCCCTTAACCATCGATTTAGATTTATAAAGGCTTGCCATGTATCTGACCCCCATCGTTTAGTATTGTGTTCCCATGCATATCAACGACAACTGACATAAATCTGGGTATGAATTTATATCATGGTGTATTCGGGAAAAGAAACGGCACATCTTAAGCATTCTTTTGTCCACAGGGTTGAGTATGTTGCGGACGGCTTCTATGAACTGGTTACAGATGACACGAAGAACGGCGCAGTTTTAACCATGAGCAAGCTGACGGGCAAAAAATATCTGGAACTCTAAATTAAGTATTCTGTAAGATAAATGCATCTGAAAATCCCGATTAACTGAAAATCGCAGCAGACCAGACTATTTCAGCTGTATTGTGCGAATCACCTTCGTGACGCTAGCTTCCTTGAGGTCGTCTCTGGAGGGAATGCGGACCAAGCAGGTTGCAGGAAAGCACAAGAAATGAGAAAATAATGCGGCAGTTTCCTGTGGTTTTCATTGCATGTGACGTAGTGATTCAGCGATCATTTCTGTAGTTTGAAGTCTTTGCCTCGGAAGAGACAGCCAAGTTGGAGTAATTCGACTTTTTCTGATTTTTGATCCGAATCTTCAGATAACTTTGTTATGATAGGACTTGAATGAAGGATGTAGGATGAAACTTTAAATTGAGAAAAAAAAAACGAAAACAATGCGCGTGGATGATGGATGCAACAATGAACCATGACCAAAGCTTTTGCAAGTGTGCAATGTAATGATTGTGTATATGTATGTGGATGTGTGTTGCGTATTTCACATTTTCCCCTCTTTGTCTGTCGTGCACGTGCACGTATGCAAACATACAAACGTGCATGCACACACAAACTAAATTGTGTGCTTTCGAGCATAAGTGTGCGTACGTGCATTATTTCTGTCTTTTTTGCACAAGAGAGAAAGAGAGGGGAGAGAGACGGGGGGGGGGGCGGGGGAGAAGGGAAGAGGAGACAGAGGTGGGATAGACGGAGTTACGGGCATCAGGATGCGTGGTTGCAATTTCCTAATGTGATTTTGTCTTCTTCTGACACTGATTAATAAAATGTAAAGCAGAGTTCTGTTTTTAGCGTCACTATTGAAAGATTATTTTCACATTGAATTTATTTTTCCCTAGAAAATAAATGCTTGGAATTGGCAGCATAGTCGTTAATATCATATCTTCATTCATCTAGAAAAACTTTCATCAAGAAAGAAATCAAATACGCTTTGGACCCTTTTTTAAAACTTTATAAAGGTCATTTTCTTGTTTTTAAAAGTGCGTAGTACGATTTATGGCCAAGATGAGTTTTTTTTCAACATCGAGGACCAAGATGTCCGCAGGCTTGATAGAGGATGCCTTGCTTATGTGGCACGTTTCCCAGACTTGGCATTTCGATTGACAGCCTAGGAAGTTTATAAAAGTAATTAGAAAGTACAACAAGAAAAGTACAGAGGAAGATAAACTAATGAGAAGAGAAAGAAAACGTATAAAACAAACTAAAAGAAATATTTAAAAAAAACGCAGGAAAAGACATACCGAGAAAAAAGTTTTAAAGCAAAGAAACGCAGGGAGAGAAGCACATGGATGAAGGACGGATGGATGAGTAAACTGTCAAAAGACAGAAAAATGAGCATTTATGCCAGAATTATCTAATGGTCAATAAGTGACAAGATGATAAAATGATAAAACTCGTATCAAAACTAGTTATTAAATACTGACATATTAACTCCGCTTTCTAATTGAGAATTGTGAGCATTAGAGCAACTTAAGTGAAAAAGAAGGATGACAGCTAGTCCCGACTGGTCGCAACGTGTGGGAAGTATATAATGTGACGTATATATATATAAAAAAGAATGTCCACAACATTTCTACTTACTTCAGTCGAAGTCAAAGTCGAAATCAAAATCCCTGTCGTCCCCGAACCTGTAGCGATAGCCGAAGTAGGGGTAACCATAGGGTCCAAAAAATCCGGGACTTGTCCAGCTTCCAAGGCCGCCTGAGACGGATCCCCTGAAGCCTCTGTTTCCAAGCGCGCTGGTGGCCAGACTTCCGACCCCTAGGGCGTTGCCCCTGCTCGGGAAGCTTGCTCCACCCGCCAACACCCCGCCACCCAGACTTCCGAAGGCGTACGAACCATAGCCTAGTCCCCGCAGACCTAGTGACATGCCGCCACCGAAACTCCAGAAGGGCAGGTTTCCATAGTAACCACCCTTGTATGGGAAGTTGTGAAAGGTCTTTTTGAACAGGTAGGGGGTGTAGGAATACCCGCACGCTGTTGCTGTCATGACTACGAGAATCAAAACGGACAGCTGCATTCTGGCTCTGCACAGAACATCACAAACAACAGCAGTGAAGGAAATAATCTTATTTTGTTCATTCTGGCAAACATATCGCTTCATGACAGGGCTTCTTTTTTAGGGTCAGTCGCGTTTGCCTGAGTTAGGTGTGTACTTATTACTTCCGCTGAACTTTCACGCTATTCGACGACGACGATTTTGACAAAGACTACTCTGTTTTGCGTTAAAATGCCAAAAGTTGAAGAGAAAAGCTCGGTAAAACAGTAAAACAAAGGATGTTTGAAGAGAAATCGTTAAATACTTTTTCGTTGGTTTTAACACGCACCCAGCACAATCAGAACTACATTTTCTTTGAGGTAAGTATTACGTGTCTGTGTGAGTCACACGTACTCAACATACCTTGAGAGGTATTATTATATAGCTCTCTCTCTCTCTCTCTCTCTCTCTGACATGCATATCCACCCCAGTAGAGCAAAAGTTAAAAGAAGGAGAAATTAATTCAAAGCTGTGCTAGATAAATTTTATTTTCTTCCCCACTGACATCTCCAATCAGGTAAAAGGGATAATTATGCATAATGTTTATAATCGAATAAAGAAACTTTACCAGCACACCCATATTTGCGGAGAACTTTCTGTTTTAATTCTTAAATCGCAACCAACTTTTTGCACTTATAAATCAAAAACTATATTCAAGAGAAAATGTGGTCACTAAAAGATGCTCAGTACCACGAGGCAGTATATGTATCAGTGAGATAGTTAATCTTTAATACGACGCAAACAAAATGCATTTACGGCATTGAAATATCACTTTTAACTGACTCAGTGATAGTTGGTAGACGGTTAACAACACATACCAGATGTGGATGGCCTGCCTGTCTCCCGAGTTGTGCCACGACGTGGATGAACGAAAATTGTGAACGATATTCCTTCATATAGCCACATTTTATGCTTACAAGTTGATCGATCATTCTGTTATAGAAACTAATGACCTCGATACAGACATATCTAATGTGACGTATGACCTTAAACATGAATGGAATTCCAGACAACTCACGCAGTACTTGATCCTGTCAACAATCAGCACTGTTGATTGATGTAGCTATCTTTCACTCTTTTAAAAAAATTCCTGTAGTTTGAGTACAATTTTGATTGATTTGCTATACTTCAAGGTGAGTATTTTAAACTTTTGATGGAATGAGGAGAAGCCATTGATGTATTTCGCAAAAATAGAAGTAGTTGTGAAAAGCCGACATCTTTCACACTACCGGAGTCCAAGGTAATATAATGCAATGTTATGTTTGATTATCCGAACTGGGACAGAGAATGGGAACAAAGCAAGTGCAGAGACCAAACAGGACAGACCCTGGGTAGCCGACTCGCTGGGTGGCCGGCTGGAGGCAGATGACAGACAACGACTGGCCAAGTACATTTTTTCTGTATGACTACTGGTCGACTGAAAAGGACAGATATTGCGACTTTTGTTACTTTGACTGTCAACCAAACGATGTCTATCATCCGAGGCCGACGGTCACCGTCTCCATAGACATTCTCAAAATGTGACGTGTGTCGGTCATCCTTGCTTGAGCAGAACGGCGTGCTTTGCGCTTTGCGTGAGAGGAAACTAATTTCTCTAGGCTCAAATGAGACTTTGATGGATACAACTTTACTGAGCATGAACACAAATGTCAACGCCAGCTGTCGCTTGTGAGACGTGAACATCGCGAGATCGACACCTAAATGTCTTCACTACATCACGGTGATTTTATGCACGCATATCCTCCTAGTGCGTGCGTGCGTGCGTGCGTGTATGTGTGTGTGTTGGTAAAATAATAGTAATTGGTGTTTATTAAGTTTTTCAGGCCATCTGACCCAGAGGAACAACAATATCATACACAACCCACAGTACACATGTAGTGAAAACAAAGCATAAATGAAAAAAAAAAATTGGAGCGTCAAACAACCAGATTCCTTCTTTTAGACTTTCTGTTACACAAACAGCAACATAACCTTGTGTTTTCCCGCCTCTGTCCAGAACTTTTTTCCGAGCACCTGACACCAGACTCTTCAAGTGACATTAGCGACGTGCATCGGTAAAAAGCTAAAATTAGGACCACTGAATAGATGCCCCAGAATGCCCCTAGCTGCATGAAACCTCCTAAGGTTTTTATTGAGTGTTCATCGTGTATGCCTCTGGCTGTGTTGCAATTAATCAAACTTTGTCTACCCAACAAGGGATGGTCAGTGGGGGTACCCTCTCTCTCCATCCCCCATCCCCACCTCCAAAACAAAACAGGAAGCACCATCCTTTATTGACCCGTCGTCTTCCGAAAATGACCACGAAAGACCAAGAGTGCAAACGAACGATTTTATTGGTTAGGCCTTCGGCCCATATCAAGGGGGTGACAATACCATACACAATTACCAGTTAAAGCGATATATGCCTGTCAAGAAACAAAAATACTCAGGTGCACACACACACACACACACACACACACACACACAAATACCGACAACGCGCGCGCGCGTGTAACTGAAGGAGCTTGCAGAGGTGGTCGTCTGCCTCTCTCCGTTGTAATGCCTTATACAGGAAACAAGCCAGTCTTCGTGTAAGTCTTGGACTGCTATCGGCCAATGTAAGGAGAGCGGGGGGAGGGGTAAACAATTGTTAGATAAGAAAAAAGTACGCAAAGGGAAGGACGTACATTTTATGGCGGTGTTTACTGTGACTTATGGGGAGATAATTTATCTCCGGTGTTATAAAACTGCTCGAGGTTTGCCATTGGTACTGTTAGGTTGGAGATTCTACCCGCTACCGCTAGGTGTCGGCTTTCGAGTCAGGGTTCAATTAGGGCAAGTTTTCCCTTCCACTGAGACGTATTATGTAAGTGAATGATTGTAGCTGTGTTGCGTTCTAGTCTTATTCTGTTATTTTGTTATTACAATGGATTGTACATGTCTGGATTGCCAGCAGGCGAAGTTTTTGCCTGAGGTTCTGTTTCTCTCAAAACGAGGCAGCACTGCGCTCGACCTTCCGGCTTTGGGTTTGATGTACTACTCAAATGACAGCTTGCGGGATCGGGGTCGAGGTCGATGTGACGCATGTTGCTGGTCAAGAGACCTGTGTAATCCAGTGTGAAACTACTGGATAGAAATGCGGTCGCTGTGCGACATGTGAATTCAAAAAAGAACTGATGTCTTTTTGCAGGTGTTCTGAGTACACCTGTGCTTATGAGAAAATGATAGTAAGTTTATACGAGCAAAATGATTCATAGCAAGCATAATGTCAGTCTTGGGAAGGAGAAAATTGTACCTGGTTCTCATACGGCTCAGCTGTTTCCATTTCTTTCCAAGGGCACGTACCCAGCTCAGATGTCACTGTAGCGAGCTACGGTCACAGCTGAGCCGTGTTCCTATCTCCGGTTCCGATACTACTGAATAGTGTCAAAGCATTCATTTTCTAACCCCAATACAACCCCTATTATGAGGAATGTTTTAAAAAATGTGGCCAAAAAAACCACCAAAGAAAAAAGGTAGAATTGGACAATCTGTAGGAAGAGGGTTAAGAGTGGCGGTGGGGGTTAAGGGTGGGGTGGGGGATGGTTCAGGTGTGACTGTAGCTCGATACAGAGCGCAGTAGTGGCTACTGTGACAGCTGAGCTGGGTGCCTATGGACAGAAAAAGAAACAGCTGAGCCGCGTGAGAACCAGGTGAACCTGACAGTAAGCCATTCTCCTGCTATGCTACCGGAAAACGAAATAACTGTCGCCTGACCAAGAATTGTCAACGAGAGTATTGTCGTTGGTCTCAACAAGCAGACAGCAATCCAGCAGTAGATAATATCCATGGTTGTTGCACTTTTCTGGTGTCTGTCTGTCCGTCTGTCTGTCCGTCTGTCCGTCTGTCCGTCTGTCCGTCTGTCCGTCTGTCCGTCCATCCGTCCGTCCGTCCGTCTGTCTGTCTGTCTGTCTGTCATTTGTATTCGTCTTTCTCTATCAATGGCTGTTTTACTCCTTTTTCATAGCCTGCTTCTTGTCTTCTGTTCTATAAATCCATTAAGTCCTAAGCAAGTGTTTGAACCCAAACTAACAGTTTTTGCAATCATTTTATTTGCTTTCTTTGGTCAATATTGTAAAGCAATATCTGCTTTTCTTACAGTATTCTCTAAGACAAAATAAAAACCGTTGTGCGTCCTCTTGATCTTCAGTTCTGGCACCAGTTGTGCTCGGAAACCTCGTAAACCCTTACCTGTAGAAATCAAAGACATGGCGGCTTTAGCCTTGCTGCTGGAGTGAGTAGAGTGGGTTCTAGGCTAATGGACTATACAATGGGCTGCCAGGATCCTTTTACTGGGCTGTTATTTCCGTTGTGCTACACGGACATCACGCAGCAAACGACAAGAAGTTGAAGTTAAACGTGTGTGCGTGTTAGCTTGTGGGAAATGGCTTCATCGCAAAGTCTTTCGCACTTCCTTCTATTATAATATTCACCTTCACATAGCCATGCCTACTCGCACGCTTGCACATCAGACAGTGAAGTTCGGGAAATAGGAAAGGATGAGGAGAGAAAGAAGAGTGGAAAGAAAGACCAAAAGCAAGAAGAGGAGGAAAATAAGAAAAAACCCAAAGTGTTTTATTTTAAAAAGAAACAGCTCCCTGTGTTGCTTTGCTTTTTGTCCCTACCTTTTTATTTCTTTTTCTTATTTTAAATTTATTTTATGCACCTTTCTTTTTTTGTCTTTTCTCTTATTCCTGCTCTTTCATTCCCTGTCCACACTTTATCTATTTGTTTTTCTTTCTTTTGTCCCACTTCTTCTCGTTTTTCTAGGTATTTAGCCGTGTAGTGGGAGGACACACAAAGGGCCTAGGTGATGAACGAAGATTGTCGTTAATTTAAGATTTTTAGGCAGCTGTCCACGACAGACGTTAAACATGGCTTGTTCTGCTGGAAAAAGTCATCGAAATGGAAATTTATGGTAAACAATTCATCATTTTTCTTTCATCTTTGCAAAAAAATAAAGACAATAGATCAGTATAAAAGTGACAGATTTCGAAACCATTGGCATCTGATTCTCGCTTTAAGAGACGTCTGCTGGCCTTTGGCTCTAGTGTATCTCCAGATTCCCTCGCGACATAGGATAGGTAAGGCAAATGTTATGTCTGTCTGTCCGTCCGTCCGTCCGTCCGTCCGTCTGTCTGTCTGTCTGCTGCCTCTTTTCTTTCCCTCCTTTCTTTTTCACTCCCTGCCTCTTGTTCTGCATTGCTTGACTGATTCGTTCCTCTTTTATCGGCTTTTGTTCTAAAACTACCAAAGATTATTTCGTTTACACGAAACGTCTGTGCTCTGTACGGCTATGGAAGACCTGTGAAACTCGTATAGAAAGTAAACTGTTCTTTGTTGTTAGTTTTTCGCTTGTTCGTTTATTGGGTTTGATGGATGATCTAACTGGCAGCTCTAAGATGAAGTCTGCTGTTGCCGTGTTACTGAATGTCCTCCTACTACTGGGCGTTGTGTCAGTCTTGGATGCACAAGAGTGGGGAGATTGGTGGGACTACAATGATGACCCTTCATCGTTCGATGATACAGCGGGATCACTCTATTTCTGAGTAACAAGTAAGAAGATTATTTAAAACACATTCGGCATAAATACAAAAAAGTATGAATATTTTTTTATCCTGTTGAAAGTGGTAAGGAAATGAGATTGCGAGCCCGTGCATACGTGAGGGCCTGTGAGATGAAACGCGAAATAGAGAGGGCGAAGGAAGAACTTTAAAAAAGTCTTCATTTGCAAGAAACTTAAAACCTAAAAACTCGATGTAAAATGGCCTTAGAGAGTACGAGAGAAATTTAATAACGAATCTTATTCACCTTAGATTTCTCTTACAATGAATAAATTGAATTCTAACTGTAGCTAGGTTGCTGAACGTCGTGGCACACGAAATGAAATGAGGTTAGCCGAACTGACCGGTAAAATAATTTGCTATACCCGTACGTTGATGTGTTACTGCTTACTCACATTTTTTCAGTTTGTCCATCTTTTTTCTTTTCTTTTTTGTTGCTGTTCACGCGTTTTCTCTATTTGTTAGCTGGCTGTTTATCAGTTCATCCTGTCGTCTAGCTGTCTGTTATTTCCTTACCTTTGAATATCATCTATCTTTTGCAGGACTTCCACTGTTAGCGTTCTTGCTGTGATCTTGTTTCAATTTTTGTTGTAACAATTGTAATTCATCTGACTAGTTTGATATTTTAATTTTTGTTTCAGACTTGACAATAGACTACATCCATCTTTACTCTCAACGACATGGAAACCGGAGGTTATATAGTGTTCATATGACCCAGAAAAATATTCCTGATTAAATGATTGGCAAACAGACTTTGTTCTTTTTTCTGTTTTATTTTGATTTTAGTCACACTGGTTTCTGTAAAACGAAAAGCAAAGATACGACTTGCATCACCTTTAGTAAAAGACATTATTAACAGTTAGATATATAAAGAAAAAATAAAACAAGAACAACAAAAAAACTAATGGCTTACCTGAACTGATTTTCCTTATATATTGGAGTGTAAGCAATATGATAGGTATAGATGCATTGTTCTCTGCGTACGTTCTGTAGCCGTCGTGATGGATTGTCTAAACCACTCTGAACCATGTCTTCTATTGAGTATTGCCACAGTATGGCATGTCTGCAGTGGGATCTACCGTCAGTGTAGAATGTCTGCTCTCGGGCATTTCTACATTGTGGTATGTCTTCGGGATCCGATATCCGATATTTTGCTTTCGCGATAGTTTTAAGCTCTAATTTAAATCTGTTTCAGACTTTCTCACAGTTTATTTACTATATTTACCCCTGGCATTTTAGGGCTTAGTTTTATTTAACTCGACGAATATTTTATACATTTCTCCTAACATTGCTGTCCTTTGATTTTAACTATTAAAATCTAGCTGTTTAAAAAAAATAATTTTAATTGAAAATAAATGTAACATATTTTAAATATCTTTACAATCAGTTACTCAGTGAACTGATAGTTCCATTCCACGTTGTCAGAGTAATTTTTCAATTCCGTATTTTTTCCAAGACTAACCCTTTTAGTCACTAAAGCGTTTACTAATCTTGAGCGGCCGTCATACTTCGAGAACAGGTTTTGCAAATGCCTGACACAGCGTGAACTCGGATGTCATGTAGTGCCTGCTGACGTCATGTGCTGCCAATCAAAACCCCATATGCGCTGCCTCTAGCACTTCAGACTGACTTGACCACTAAGCGTTGAAAAACTTGGCTTGCCTAAAGGTTTGTTGGAATTATAAGGAAGGTAGCATATCTGATGATCGACCTGCCCTTCCTCGTCTGTCACCTTTCTGCACACTTTTTTCTCCTTTTTGGGAGTGCAATCAGGAAGAGCTGTGAACTAAGGGGACAAAACTACGATGTGCGCGGCTTTACCCTGGGGGTAGCATATGTTTCCTAATCGTACGTGACACATGTATGTTTTCTTGTTAAAATTGTGTTTTTCTGTTTGTCCGCCCTTCTGTCTGTCTGTCTGTCTGTCTGTCTGTCTGTCTGTCTGTCTGTCTGTCTGTGTGTCTCTCTCTCATTATTTTTCTCTTTCTTACTTTCTTTTTATTCTTTGATTTTTTTTGTATGAGACAGTTACCAAGTGTTTTTGGAGAGCCCTAGATAAAACTTACAAGAAACAGATGTGTCAAAGCATATCAACATTCAAAACAATCCTCTGTAATAGACGTTCTCTGTCTCGTCCTCTATATCTTTCTCTTTCTCTGTTCTATTCTCCTCACCAACCCTCCGTTCCTATTTTAAAACGTGTTGCATGGCTCTTGTACTCGTAACAAATTCATCACGTAACCGTGGTTTTAACTTTTCTTGCATTCCCGTCTTTTTTTTTCAAATATGAGGTAAAGACGTATTGGGGTTCTAAGGACCTCAACAGGTCACAATTTTGTAACTGAGTTTGGCCAGTCGCCATAATGTGTTGCCATGGAAATCTTGGGAAAAAAATTAGGAGCACGAAGGGACTGATGCACTTATTTGTGACGCCAGCAAGATCGTGATTGGCGGCGTAGCAGGAAGTGAAGAAGCCGAAGGATGTAGTTACTTCCCCTTTACCCAATCTCACATCCAGCAAACGAGTTCACTCACTGTCAGTTGAAGTGAGTGAGGAGTGAATGGTAAAGCTAAAGTTGTGTCTATATTTGTTGTACCCCTGCCTCCCCACCCCCATCCCACACAGTTCAGGTAATTGAAAGTAGTTTTCTGGATATATATACTTAAATATATCAGCATAAACATTCGACAAAAGGCAATAAAGACGACAGTGTCCAGTAGCCTGTTGTAGTTCGTAGGAGAAATAGGGTGTGCGGTATCACCTCTTGTCCATAGGTCGGCATCGCGAGGGAAATGACCATCTCCTCTCCCATAGTGCCTTACCTCCCCTCACCCACGGGGTTATGTTCCCATTTGCAGCTGAGTGAACTAGAAAATTGTACTGCCGCGCACGAGGATCGAACCACTGCCGTCCGGGTCGGAGGCCTGCGCTCTAACCATCCTGCTATCTGCTGTGGTGACAGCTTCAACAAGAACAATAACAACCCAGATTACTACTTTCAGCCACTGAGTAGTACACTGGACATTACATTCCCCTTTGTGCCTGCTGCTTGATGCATTATCATTCAAGTTTTAGCTCGTTTCTGTGAAAAAAAAATTATTTCTTTACGTATATGTTTTTCCTAGCATCCAAGCATTACGGATAATACTGCGTTGACATATTTAAACCGCAAACAACGTGTAGCATGTTGGTTACACATTCCCTTGAACCATGGTTATTCATTCACTGTTTTTTAGTTCGTAAAAATAACTACATCTTAGAATAACAGTGCTTTCTATCTGGGGGAAATAAAGCCCATTTTATGCAAAAACAAACAAACATTCTCCAGATTCGTGGGAAAAAAACCCAAGATCAGCTTTGAAATAGAGAAACTGTATACGACACTACTGAAGGTATGTAACAATGTAAAGTTTTGTAAGAACCCTGCCTGCCAAAAGACAATCAAACCCTTGAAATATTATAAGATAGACGTTCACTTCTGAAAGTCGGGTTGGGGTAACTGATTATTCAAAGTGGAAGTATAACAGTGCCACAAAACTGTATATATCTCCCACCTAAGTGGTGTGGGTAATTTCTTCTACACAAATCTTAGAGGAGCCTTTAGTTCGCTTTAAACAATACAACCAAGAAATATCAAGACATGAGAAAAAAGAGATACGCTTTTTTTTATTTGTTAGCACATTCTTTTAGAAGAGGGAGAAATGGAATTGTGTGTGTGTGTTTATCTGATGTTATTAACTAAATAAACCTAAAGTTATCTAATATTATCATAATATACCAGCATTTGTTTATCGTAAAAATCCATTGACTGACATCAATGTCACGATCCCCTTTGGCTAAGTGTCGATCTTTCGCTCCTTGATCTCCAAACGTGATCAAAAGATCTTCTCTTTTAGTAACATTGCCGTAAGATGAATTCGAACTTTTTGACCTACGATCAATCATCAATTTTTCTAGAGCTGCAAAAACCCTGTCGTAATGACGTAGGCCGTGGTGTATAAAAAGGGACTGTTCGCTAAGACTCGACACCAAGTTCTCATCGCAAGAACGAGCCATCAGGAACGAGCATTTTTTTCTGGAAAAGCAGCACTTAAGGTAAGGGAAATAACTTATGTCAGGAACATATTGCAAAGAGCTGGACTGCATGAGCTCGTATCTGCATGTTCTCTCGTTTATAAGAATAGTCTTGAGGCCAGTCGTGTTTTTCTTTACATTTAGCTTTAGGTATGGACATGAGATATTGATAGCCATGCAACCCAGCCGGTGGTAATAAACTGTCTCCAGTGCCATGTTCACACGCGTTCTTGATCTCGGGGAACAAGCGATTATAAGATGTCGATTCTATCTGTGGCAAAACCGAAGCAAATGAATGAAGTCTTGCAGACGAACACAAACGAAGTCAACGATTCACATGATGGCGAAACATACATTGGAAGGGGGGGGGGGGCTAACTTAAGAGGGCTTTCAGGAGTTAGACGTTAACAGGAGAGTAGGAGGGTCAGAATAAAGATGTGGGGCTGCCTGTGTTTGTCTACATGACCTGGTTCAGTTTCTTTGCTTGTTCCACGGGTCTTGGGTTTTGGCACGTTTTTATTTCCCTAATGCTGATATTTCTATCACTCCGAATTCTCTGTTTCTCCCTCACTATAGTCTCTTTCTCTCTCTCTCGTGTGTGTGCTTTCTTGTTCTTTTGTTTTCTTTCTGTTTTCTTCCTTTCTCTCTTTTTTCTTTCCTTTTCCTTTTTTCTTTCTTCTTTCTTTCTTCTTTCTTTCTTTTTTCTTTCTTTGTTTTTTATTTTTTGTTTCTTTTTTGCTTCATTTTTTCTTTCTTCTTTCTTTTTCCTTTCTTTTTTCCTTCATTTCTTCTTCTTCTTTTTCTTTCTTTTTTCTTCTGTCTTTCTCTCTTTTTTCTTTCTTCCTTTTTCTTTCTTTCTATCTTTTTTCTCTCTTTCTTTCTTTGCAGACTCACAATGAAGGCTGTTGTCCTCCTGCTGTGCGCCTGTGTCGCCCTGAGCTCCGCTGTCCTGAACTATGGTAGTCTCTACAGCCTCGGACTAGGCGGTCTAGGCGGACTAGGAGGACTAGGATTTGGCTATGGTGGCGGCCTGTACGGCGGCCTCGGTAGTTACGGCCTTGGCCTTGGGTACGGTCTGGGAAGTTACGGCCTTGGCCTTGGGGGCTTCGGCCTTGGCGGACTTGGCAGCTATGGCCTGTACGGCTATCCATACTTCAAGGGCTACTACTAGACAACAGTAAGTCTAAATGTATTTATATTTGACATGTGTTCCAAAATTCTTGTTAGCATTTTTTTGTTTTTTTCTATCTTTGTTTTCTTTTCGCTATTCCTAAAGACAACAAACAGTTTTCAGCCGTCCTGAAGAAGGGGCCATGCCCCGAAACGTCTGCGTCCTAAGTCTCGCTTGGCCAAGTTCCTTCGTTCTACTTTCACTAGCCAACCTGTCGCCTGTTTCTTTTCTCTTTATTCCTGAGTTGGTTTCCTCTGCGGGCGATTTATCTCTGTGCATGTGTGCACACGCGACTTTGTTCGTGTAATTGATTCTCGCGTGCGTGCCCGTGTGCTCGTGTGCAAGCACGTGAGAGGCTAGACGTGAAAGAAACTGGTGCGGTTTTGTGTTTTAGCAATGCACTTGACTTGTGGATGAGTCTCTTGCTGACACTGGGTTTAATAATTATATCTTGTATTTCTTTCTCTTTCTACAGAGCAGCCAAAAATCGTCGCACATCACAAGACTGAGACTATTTTTTTGGTCAGTAAAATAAATTTGGAATAAGAATTCAACCACTGTGCTTCGTGTTTATTTTTGTCTGTAGTCTTCAGTGCTGGGATGTGTTCGTTTTGATGACTTTTCCCAAGCAAACATATTTGATGTAACATTGATTACAAACATCTGATTTCCATAACCAATACCAATGTTTCTACACGCACAGAAGCTCGTCTCATTTATCAGTGTGTATGTCAGCACGTAAGTGTGAACTAAGACATGGTGTTTCTTTCTTTCCTTCCTTTTCTTTTCGCCTCTATCTTTCTCTCGCCAGCAAACGTACGTTCTGTACGTGTGTACGTGCATGTGTGTGTTTGCTTGTTTGTTTGTGTTTGTTTGTATAGTTACGCGCTCGCGTACTCACATACAGCAAGTTCAACCAAGAAATGATCTAGCATCAACAACCCCCTCCCCCCCAAAAAAAAGAAAAAAAAGAAAAAATCTTACAAGAAAGAAGATAAAACTCCTCCCCCACCCCCCGTAGAAATTGAAAAAGGAAACTTTAAGATCAAAGTATGGCTGTATTCTAGATAAATCTATATTTCTCACATATTCATGTCCTTAGCTCTTAGTGTTCACCATTTTTCAAGACTTTAAAACCAGTTTACCAGCATCAGCTGCCATATACATGTAGTGGGTTATTAAAATATTTTTTATTTCACCATCAAAACAACGGAACTACAGCCTTGCCTCAACTCCAAAATCTAACCTGAACTCTTCAAAAACATAATATATAAAAGACCGCAGGTAGATAATGGCTACCTAGATGTTAGAGATTATATCTGCGGAGCAGAACATTAAATATGTAAAACTAAAAAGACAATACATAAAATAAAAATCCTAAAAGGTAGAGATAAACAGCTTTTACAGCCTTCAGAAGAATATCGTCTACACATTACTGAACACAGAGAGGTTATATAACAGTACAGGACTGGGGTAGATTGCATGAGTGTTCGTATCAACTTTCCCGGTCATAAGAGTGGTCGTAAGGTCCATTTTCCCTGTATATTTTATGTGGACCTTTACGTATGAACAGGAGGTAAGAACGACCACGCAAGCCCTGGGTTATATGAGTATTCTTTTCTTTCCTTTCGTTTCTAAACCCATTCCTAAGCCCCTACACACAGCACATTTTGTAGACAGGCTATTTGGCGGTACCCATTCACCTCAGGACATTAACAATTAAATGTTTGGTGAAGGACTTTGGTATATAGCACATCACACGAACCACAGCTCGCTAAAATCTGATCAGAATGTGAGCTGGTTGGGAACCTTTACTGCTCAGTCCGGTTCAGAAAAAAACAGACTAAAGCAAACAAAATCAGGATTGAATTTTGATCAACAGTGCGTAGAAATTCTTTGATCAAATTAAAACTAGTTCTATCGGTGGGAATGAAACGTTAGTGTATGTGCAGTGTGTTGTGTGGCGTGGCTTGGCGTGGTTTGGTGTATGTCGGAATGGTGTGTGGTGTGGCTTGGGAGTGGTGTGATGTATGTCGGAATGGTGTGTGGTGTGGCTTGGGGATGGTGTGATGTATGTCGGAATGGTGTGTGGCGTGGCGTCGTGTGTGTCGGAATGGCGTTTGGCTTGGCTTGGCGTGGTGTGGTGCATGCCGGAGTGGTGTGTGGTGTGGCTTGGCTTGGCGTGATGTGGAGTATGTTGGAGTGGTGTGTGGTGTGGCTTGGCGTGGCGTGCCGTTGTGTGTGTCGCAGTGGTGTGGTGTATGTCGGAATGGTGTGTGGCGTGGCATGGGGTGGTGTGGTGTGTGTCGAAATGGCGTTTGGTTTGGCTTGGCTTGGCGTGGTGTGGTGTATGCCGGAGTGGTGTGTGGTGTGGCTTGGCGTGGCGTGGCGTGGCGTGATGTGGTGCATGTCGGCGTGGCGTGTGGCGTGGCGTGTGGCGTGGCGTGGTGTGTGTCGGAGTGCTGTGTGGTGTGGCTTGGCGTGGCGTGGCGTGGTGTATGTCCGAGTGGTGTGTGGTGTGGCGTGGCGTGGCGTGGTGTGTGCCGGAGTGCTGTGTTGTGTGGCTTAGATTGGATTGGATTGGCATGGTGTGTTGTATGTCGGAGTGGTGTGTGGTGTGGCTTGGCTTGGCTTGGCTTGGCGTGGTGTGGTGTATGTCGGAGTGCTGTGTGATGTGGCTTGGATTCGCTTGGCGTGGTGTATGTCAGAGTGGTGTATGGCCTGACTTGGCGTGGTGTGGTGTGGTGTGTGTCGGAGTGGTGTGTGGTGTGGCTTGGCGTGGTGTGGTGTGTGTCGGAGTGCCGAGATAGACAAAGCAGGAAACTAGAAAAAAGAAACGATGGGGAAAATGAAGAAACAAACAAAAAGGTTAACAGCAAACGATTGTTGTTGCCCATTCAAACATGCGCGCTAGCGCGTGCACGCACGCACACACCCACGCACGCACCATCACACACACGCACGCACCCACCCACGCACGCACCCACGCACCCACACACGCGCCAACGCACACAGAGAGGACTCAGAATCACGATAAGAATCACGTTTGAATTATCTTGTGTGCCGCCATTGTAAGCGTGATTATGCATTGTCTTTGTTAGCATATTCTGTCTCGTCATTTGTAGGATGATATTTATTTACCACCTTTATTACCATCAACATATGTGTAACCATTCCCTTAATTATCTTCTATGTAACCATTGCCAGCATTATAATCTATGTAACCATTGTCTACTTTATCATCTGTGCAACCATTGCCTGCATTATCGACCGCCTCGGGGCTCTAGTGGTTAAGGCGTCCGCTTCCGAGGCTGGAGGTCTGTGGTTCACAACCCGGCCGAGTCATACCAAGACTCAAAAATTGGCAATTTAGTAGCTGCTTGGGAACTACAGGGAACAATACTAGGACAGGGTGGAACTGAAGCCAGTGTTGCGACAACGTTATCATAAGTGTCACAATTGCTAGCCTTATCATGTGCTCTGTTGCTGGCATGATTTTCTGTGTAGTTATGTTTAGAATGATCATTTCTGGTCAGTTGTTGCACATAATCATATGTGCTACCATTGTTATTAAATTCACGTATGACACCATTGTCATCGTAATTATGTCACAATTGATATTGCGATCATAGGTGTCACCATTGTTTGCATAATTACGTATCAACGTTATTGCCATAATCAGTTATCATGTGTCACCATGTGTCACCATTCTATCTTAATCATATGTGTCACCATTGTTATCATAATAATATGTGCCACCATGGTTATTATAATCATATGTGTCACCATTGTTATCATAATAATATGTGCCACCATGGTTATTATAATCATATGTGTCACCATTGTTATCATAATAATATGTGCCACCATCGTTATTATAATCATGTGTCACCATTGTTATCATAATCATATTTGTAACCATTGTTATCATAATCATATGTGCCACCATTGTTATCATAATCATATGTGTCACCATTGTTATCATAATCATATGTGTCACCATTGTTATCATAATCATATGTGCCACCATTGTTATCATAATCATATGTGCCACCTTTGTTATTGTAATCAACTGAGTCCCCATTTTTATCATATTTATATGCCCCACTATTGTTATCATAACTAAATGCGTCATTATTATCATATGCATTTGCTTATAGTTTCCTCTCCATATCTGCTCCTGACCAAAACTGTAGAAGAAAACAGCTGTACAACTCTGTGCCATGCCCTTTAAGGCAGACAATCGGGCTGTCAAGTAAATAATAAAACGGATAAGCACTGCTCCTGAATGGACCTTTCCTTTGTGCTTAAATAGATCTTTTCGCCCACGCCAAGCCAAGCCAAGCAACGCCACACACCACTCCGGCATACACCACACCACTGCAAGCCAAGCCAAACGCCATTCCGACACACACCACACCACGCCATGCCACGCCACACAACACACTGCACATACACTAACATTTCATTCCGTTAGTATTTTCTTTAATTACTTCTCAGCATGCGTATTTAACTTTTCAAGAATGAAATATTTGACTAAAATCTAAAAAAATATCATTAAATGACCTGCACTTTTAGCCAATAAGTATTGTAAATCTGGTAAAATGTCCTTTAAAAAGTCGTTTTTCTCGTTCAAGGTCACTTTTCTCGTCTATGAACAAACCGATAATTTTTGCAATGGCTTTTTAGTAGTTAAAAAGTTATCGAAAGAGCGTTAAAGTCACTCTCTAAAACTTATACATTAACACTCTGTTTAGAAACTGATTTTATTAAATGGACACTACAAAGTGATCAGAAACATCTAAGGACCCCAGGGAGCAAAAAGGTAAACTTCTCCAAACATTTTATTTCTGTCATTTGTCAAAAGTCATGTCGTTCTTACAGCCTTCAGGGTACTAGATGACGGTATTTGGGGATCGTTCGACACCAGTCCCTAACAAGACGGAACAGGGAAGATGATCAGAAATGATCCATCATCATTGAAGGGATGGCGAAACGCAGAGTATAAAATCAGGCACGCTCGGAAGTTGCTGCACACTGATCAACGGAACAAGCTCATTTGCAACAGTTCCTCAACACCCTACAGGTGAGTAGCTGCGAGATTTGCTTGTGTCGAACTGCTTTATAACCAATACACGTTGCTCAGATTCAGAAATGTCTTCATAAAATTTTCTCTCGTTCAAAATTTACTGTTTAAAATGGTTTTTAAAGAAATGCTTAAAGGAAAACTTAACCCTAGACGCAACTTGAGATGAATTCATAGATACTGATATTGTGAGTCTTGTCAGCCACAAATTTCAAGCTGTATCGGTATCCATACAATCCACGTTTTAATTTCGGTAAATAATGGCACACGGACGTCGCCATGTTGTGGTACTCTTTCGCGAATGAAAGCAAAATATCGCTGCTGTCGTCTGGTCTGTTGACGTCAGTTCCCCAGAAGCATTCAGCATGCCACCGTACAAAGCGTTCGGCTGTTTCAACGAACAGTGCAAATCGCTTAATGTAGACGGAAGCCACAAAAGCTTTTTTGGGATTATGAATCCAGCAAAATAAAAGATTTGTATGCACTATGTAAAAAGTTGCTTGAAAATTTAAAGAACGTCAAGTTGGCTCGTTGTGCGAAGGAGTATAAATGGCACAAATCGCACCTCGTGTGCGAGGACCATTTTACGAGGGAGTGCTTTGAAGGCACCTACGAAAATGTGGCTGCTTCGCTTGGCTTCAAGACTTTCAAGAAAAAGTGTAAAGAAAGGAGCCATTCCGACAATTATCAATACAAAGTGTGCAAATGAAAAAGGCATTGCAGTAAGGCAAGACCGGACGGGAGCTGAGTCTGAGAGAGAACAGACGATTACAGCTGAGAGTGAAAAGACAGACAGCGCGGCTAAAATAAAAAAATGCACATTTTTACTGCTAAACAACTAATGGTAATGATATAAAATATTACATTTGAAACAAGGGAACTGGACCAAGCTAAGACACGACAAAGACAAAGACAATCTACATGTTTCGGGGCACTACCCCTTCATCAGGACGACACAAAAACGACGAAAAAACGACAACAACGAAAACAGAAGAAAAAGACTTAGCTTCAGTAGATGTGGCGCATAGGCTGGACAGCAGGAAAATGACTAAGGGACAGTGAGTAAACAGGGTTAAAAAGAGGGGCAGCCAATCGCCAGGTGGGTAGGAAAGGGTAGG
>SMGT01014990.1:294173-315300 GCA_004794575.1 Lanistes nyassanus | reverse complement strand
CTCGTCGTCTTGCTCAGTATCGGTACTTTCCGTGTTTTGTAGTTCTTCCTCCGTGTGTTCTGGGTCATAAGTGTAAGCTACAACTCCCAGATCCATAACGGAAATTATCTTGCAAATGTTCGCGAAGTCACTAACAAAAGCGTCTGCCCGATATCTGTGACGATGCTGCTTTGAGCGCTGTCGGCTGTCGGCTGCGTGCTGCAGTAGCTTTCTCCCTGCCTGGGTAACTGACGTCACTCATCAAGGCAACATGGCGGCTTCCATGTAAGGCCGATGAGCGGCATTAAAAGCTGGGTTGTAAGTGAACAGTTCTTTTGTAGCTTGAAATTTAGGGTTAAAAAGATTCACAACATCAATATTCATCAATTCAAGACAGGTTACTTCTAAGGTTAAGTTTTCCTTTAATGAATATAGACAAAACATGTCTGTCTGTCTGTCTGTCTGTCTGTCTGTCTGTCTGTCTGTCTGTCTGTCTGTCTGTCCGTCTGTCTGTCTGTCTGTCTGCATGCCCGCCCAGCAACCCCTCCGCCATTTCCCCCCTGCCCCATTTGTTGCTTTTCTGTTAGATCTTATCGAACATTTTGTAACCGGAGTGTCAAATCTTTTTGTGATTTATTCTCAGACTCAGAATGAAGACTGTTGTCCTCCTGCTCATGTGCGCTGTCGTGGCCATGACCTCTGCCACCTTGAACTACGGCTATGCTGGTCTGTACAACCCTCTGCTGTACAAGTTCGGCGGTCTTGGAGCTGGACTGGGATTCGGCTACGGTGCCGGACTTCTGGGGGGCCTGTACGGCGGCCTTGGCGGTTACGGACTTGGCTATGGTCTGGGTGGCTACGGACTTGGCTATGGTCTGTACGGAGGCTACCCATACTTCAAGGGGTACTACTAGATACCGAGTAAGTTTAGACCACATCGCTTATAAATACTTGTTTGTGATCTTTTGGCATCGGTTTGTCCCTGTTTTATCACTGTTTTGTCTATTCTTTAGTCTGTCATTTGTCTAGATTTCTTTATCTGCAACGTTCGCGCAAAAACGTGTTAATAATCATGGGATTGCTCTACATGGCAAAAGATCTGCCATTAGAAAAACCCTGCTTGTGATTCTTTTCACAAACTGTTACACACTATTAAATCCTCACATAAGGAATCTGGTGAAAGGAATGGCAAATATTATTTTAAAATTTTAGCATAAAATTGAGCATAAAATGGTTTCGGATTTTTTAAAATTAGTTTCTCATCCTTTTTCCTTTCTCTTTTTCAGATCCGATGGACAAAAGATTCTTACTCAACTTTTCGCAAACAAGATTTCTTTCTGTGAGATGAATAAAAGTGTGTGATGTGTGGTGTTTTATAATCGGCGGTGTTCAGCATAGTCTATATTTCTGTGAATGTGCGTGAACATGGGAATGTGAGCAATTAAAGGCAGTGATACACGAAAAAGATAGAAACAGTATAACATTTTCTACTATTAACAAAGAACAAATGAGGACAGAGCGCTATAAATCATCAATAGATAATCCCAACAAGGTACTGGCAGCGCTAGACTAACCCGTATGCTGACGTGTGCAACCAAGGGAGCCTACCGTACCCAAACACGTAGCAAAGAGAGAGTCGAAAGTAAGGAACGTGGCAGATCTTCAAAAAAGATCTGCCATCACTTTCTTTTAAACGACCCTAGTCTTCACACGGCTAATCTTTTTTGAAGATCTGCCACATTCCTTACTTTCGACTCTCTCTTTGCTAAGTGTTTGGGTACGGTAGGCTCCCTTGGTTTCACACGTCAGCATACGGGTACGTCTAGCGCTGCCAGTACCTTGTTGGGGTTATCTATTGATTTTCTACTATACATGCACATTCTGCAGCAGCACCGTGGTCAGGGAACACTTGCCCAAAGCCTTGTCTAGACATGCAGCTTGTGTCATCACCTCACCATTTCGACTGCTCACTGCTGAGGATTGTCATTTCCCTGGTCGTTCTGTTGTTTATTCTTGCACGACCGTTTGAAGTGTCCTGGCTGGCCACACTGGATACATCTCCGCTCAGCTCTTTGATGGAGTCTTCTCTTCACCAAACTGCTGGCTGTCAGTTGTGTTTCGGTAGAGACCAATGCCGTGATTTGGTCCTGGCCTCAGTTCTGTTCGACGAAGTGGGGTGCAGAGGTCTTCGTCTGCGAGGCCCTGCGATGAACTGTCGGCCAGTCGCTGACTGATGGACAGCAGTTTGTAAGCATAGTCACTGAGGATTCTGTCCGACCCTGCTGTCGCGAGAAGAAAGCTTCGTTCAGCCCAGGTGTAGAGCGCTGGTCGCCAAAGGCATCTTTAATGATGATGCAGACCTTTTCTGCAGTGTCTGTCTCCTCGCTGATATGGAACATTGCCGGGCAGGTGCGCGATGGCATATTCTGCATCCTTTAGCCTTCGCAGACCTCTGGCCCTGGCCACGCGCAGCAACTCCGCCGCCCATTCTTGGGCGTCTGCATCATCGTACCCGTCACCTCGGCACCTGGTGACGGTTCTTTCCTTGCCGATGACGATAACTCGGGCTGGCGCCAGGGCTGGCTTCTCTGCTGGCTGCTGGGGGTTCGGGGGTTCGGCTACCCTACTTCTTACTCTTGCCCATGTTGGTCAGGAGGGGAGTGGAGAGAGGATCCTGCTTGCAGCACGAAGCTGTGATGGTGGGGTAGCTCAGCAAACTTCCTTCTTTCCTCTCCCTCTCGCTCTCTCTCTCTCCTTCAACAAGGCGATCTTTGCCAGCAGCCATAGGAATTTTATTCGGAGCCGCCGCTGCTGTTGTCCGCTGGCTGGGGTCTCTCTAATGGACTGCCCTTTCCGATCCTTTCATTTTAATTCTTCCCCCTTGTCGTCGTCGTTGTTGTTTGGGAGGGAAACTGCTTCCACCTTGCGGTGATTTCTCACTAAAGGGGGAGGGGAGGGAGGGAGGCCGTTGCTTGGTGCTCTGAACTGGTGGCGGCTAAGTGGAGACGCTCTTGATGGTCGCTTTCCTGCCGTACTGTCACTGCTGGTGACCGTCCACACACAAATGACACATGGGATAAAACATTCAAACAGAAAACTCACCTTACATCGCATATGAGAATACATACTGACAACTGCCCTTACATACGTAAGACTTGTTAAAACATTGACGGACAAAACTATCTTTCATTGCACACGAGAATACGTCCTGGGGACCGTCCATACACAGATGACACACGTAGTGAAACATAGCCACATCCAAAAAACATTGCTAGCCATATAGATCCATATAATGGCCACCGTGACACCATAATATATATCACACACTACAAGCTATGTACACAAATTTCTTCTCTCAATAGACACATGATAACATACTGTGACAACCAGCACTGCGCATGTCTCACGTGTCAAATATTATTTATGCAAAATGGTAAACTCACTGCGCACCTCCAAACTCACCTTAACCATCGTTAATACTAATAATCGAGAGCGTAAGAGCGTAATTGCAATCAACAGAAGAATACTCACCTGATAGCTTACAGCAAACTCAAGCCATTCCGAGGGCTCTTGCAGGACTGTAGGTTAAATCAACCTCTTGTGCACTTAATTCTCACACCAGCAATCACTTGGCGACTTTGAACCAGAAAAGCAAATTAGACTGCAGGGACTGTGGCAATACAGATCTTCTAGATTTATTGATTGATGAGCAATCCTTCTACTAACATTTTTTTTCATATTTTGTTTGCTAACGAATAGAGGACTTTAGGCTGGCACAAAAAAGGACCAGTGGGGGGGGGGGGCGCTTGCTGGTATGCAGCAAGAGAGAGAGAGAGAGAGAGAGAACAGAAGGTGGGAAAATGAATACGAAATGGTGGTTTTCCATCTTTAGGTCAGTGACCCCCAATCAATGTACGTAGTGACATCGTGTAAACCTCTGTAAAGGATTTCTGGTATAACAATTGAAATAAAAAGTTATTGTTCACTTTTCTGTTACGTGTGTAGTTATCTGGATCAGAAATGAAGACATGAACTATGAAGCAGTCGGTGTGATACAATGGCATGAACAGTAGGAAGAAAAAAGGGCCTTATAATGGTGATTTTTTTTCAAAGAAAAACATTTGAAATGACAAACTTTTTTTGAAAAATGGATAATTTTTATCTCGCTCAGCGATTTTTCTTCATGAGAGTCAAGAGTGACAATACCTAATTAAACTTCAACCGACACTGAAGTGGCAAGAATTCAAAATCGTACACCAACAACCCATAGTTTGTAATTATTGTTTGTTTTCAATCAATTCAACACATGTGACGGATAACATACTAAAATCACACAAACAATTGAGATTTTTCAATAAAACCTGTATTTAGCATTATTTATTGCAATGTTTTCGGCGTCTTAAATGTGGAACGCTAGCAGCGAATGGATACATGTACATCTCACATGTCAGTGAGGTCACGAAACTTAGGAAATACTTTCTGAACAAGAAGTAACTCGTAAGTGTCAACTAGTATGAAACTAAGAGAACGAACTTATCACATCAGGAAAATAGGATATTCACTGTTCATCATTTGTTAAACAGCAAATGTTTTTTGAACAGCCAGTCGTATTTCACCTCGTAGTTAGGCTAGGGCAGTGAACAAGACACCTCGAGCAAAATAGTTTTTTTTTTTTACCCCAGTGTGCACAGCGGTGTCATGTTGGCAGATTTGCGAGGTAGTGACATTGGCCATCATTCCTGATATCTGCCTGGGACTTTACATGACACGGGGAAAGAAAGCATTAAATATAGGATTCAAATACCGAAACCAAAATTAGAAATCATTCTGTTCCTTTACCTAAGGCTATTAAACACTTGAAGAAAACACACACACCCTTATAATCAATTCTACCCAAGACCCGTTATAACGATCTAGAAGTAGATCACATTAAAATTTTGACGTACAGCATACCGTTCATCTAAATCTAACCCAGATTAATGTGTCGCGACCCCCACCCCCGTCCATGTCAGACGACCTAGTGGGAGTACGTGTTTTGTGTTCTTTCACTCTGCTGTCTCTCAGACAAAACTCAACACTGGATAACATAAATAGGACCCACCATTATTTATTATCACCCAGGAGCACTAGACGTAGCTTTGTACCTTCATTGTTTCATTTCAAGCTCAAAAACCCAGAAAGATTCACTCTTCAATTACTAACTCCTCAAGATTTCACACTCAGTTACCTCAAATCAATCCAAAAATTCAAACATCCTACATCCAAACAAAATCACGCGTCGCACACTGGTTCTCCTTGCTCTCCGCTACTACAACTTCCACATCCCGGTATTCACACCAGAACAGAGAAAATACATCGTCCGCGTAACTATGCAAATGACGCAACAACCCTCAACAAAATTCGTGAACCTCTGTCCTTTAGTTCTAATGCTCAATGTCTGCTTTGAAGAACTACCAACTTCTACCAGCTTCCTCTCGACGTATTCTCAACATGCAGCAATAGGTTTCCACACGTTATGTTATAACTCAAGCGCATGTTTCAAACGCATCCTCATCCACAAAGAAACAAACCAATTTTCATCGCTAATCACCCTTGGGTCCGGCTGGGCTCCTCTGTACTAATAGAGCTCTCAGTACTTATCTCCCTTAAGTGTCCCGGTCAGTTCCCACTCCTCATGAACCACATCTCCAAATTCACAGCCACAAGGAGATGAAAGCTACTGAAATATTCAGCAGCATAGAAGCTAGTTACTTTCGTTCACGAGCACTTTCATTCGTCCGAGCTTTCCTGCTTTGGCTTAAATTGCTGGTATTGTTCGTATTATAACAGTTGTGTTTGTTATTTGCTTTTGGGGGCGAACAGTATCAGATTCAGTTTTAATATCGAACTGTCCTTAATTTCATGGAATAACGGTTTGACCATTTCTTGACCAGAGATAGTGTCACGTTACGGATGGTTTTTCTGCAGCGCTATCGTTCAGCACTGTGTTGTTTCATTGTATCTTTCACATAGTATTGCATCCTTTCATTCAAGGAATTGTTGACACGGCAGTGACGCATAAAGTTACGTAGTAATAAAAGGAAAGACGTCATTTGTTCTTTAATAAAATCGCGTATGACTCAGGCTTCGGGAACCAATGAGTAAATGTTAATTTGGTCGTGCATGGAAACGTGGAAAACATTGTGGGAGGTTGAACGGATTTGGGGAGTTTGGTCTGGAGATACGGAGGAGTCAGACGTGTTACTAGTCTGTGAGACTTGTTAACGGTTATCCAACAGAACAAGACGCGCTGTTGATGTAGGTAGATTGTTCAGCGGTCACTGGGAGGAATTAGACTTCTCGTATGGACTTAACTCATTCAGAAAAATAGCGTTGTGGAAAGAAAGTGTCGAGAAACGAAATAGTTGTCTCGTCGCGAATCCATCATCAACGGTTAGCCGTACGCTATACGTTCTACTATGAAGGCTGTATCCGTATAGCTACATAGCAAGCTATTGTGGGACAACCGTAGTAATTCATTACTTGCCGGGAGAAGTACTTTACGCTTCTGCAGCGAGTATGTGTCAACTTTTCTTTGTCTTATGAAGAAGCATAAGATAATGTTAGATCTTCAGTGGTGTAAGGTTTAACGGACGAGTTGCCAGTATTCATCACCGTGAACCTGTCTCTCATAGTAAACAGTCTAATAGTAGGCTGGGAGTGTACAGTCAAACGGACCCCTTCACTTGTGGAAGTGAACTTTCTTCATAGATCTGAAATCTGTGAGGAATCGAGTGTTACCTTGTGACAGTTAAGCAAGGACATCTCAAGGACTAACGGACTAGCAGTACAATACATGGTTCGTAACCAGTGTTCCTGACACCTTTGGACAAGCTCCATCTCCTGAGTTCTACTGGCACGGTACAACTGGACTCACAGATCACCTTTGACCCTGCTACAGACTTTCTCGGATCTACGCTCGTCAGTCAGAACATTTGCATTTCTAGGAACTGCATCTTCCGTGTCAACTATCCCATCTTGTTCGGGCTACTTCTGCGGGCCATTACCTAATGAGAACGATTTTTGGATTAACTGTTCTGTTCCGGTTTTGGATTAATTCATTTCCCCCGCAAGTAGACTTTTGCGACATCACGCTATTTCATATGAATTTAATTGTATGCTTGTTGCATTATACCTTGTTCAGACAATTGTTTCGTGTCACAAACTGTTGCCATCACGCACATACACACACACGCATTGTCACGTATCTGTTCAACTGCACCTTTCTTTCCTCAGCTTTCATTCTAATGTTTATAGTTCAATAAATGTGTTAAGTTATCTGGTCGTGTACCTTTTGATTGAAAAGGTGAGGGTCTGCACTAGGCGTATGCATTTCGTATTTCTTCCGTAGAATTCCAGCACACCCCACAAAACGTTACAAACAGTCCAGGGGCAACAACCTCCTAAGGGATTGAGAATCTGTATAGTTCTTTGAGTTCCTTCCCTTTAACACTAGCGTAAAGGCTCCGGCTTTAGGACACACTTTCAATGTGCTTGCCCAAACAAAACTGCGAAAGACGAGTGCAATTTATTTTTCCCCAAGGAATTAAGTAGGAAATGTTTTGGACATTAAAAACTGATGCCCAATGAAGAAATACTATGATTTTCTTTAAAGGGGTTAATTTTGACATGCCCCCACCCCACCCCACCCCCGCATAAGTAGAGAGCAACAAAACGACTTTATCCTGCTGTTAGGTGGGGGGGGGGATTGGAGTATGAAGAAATAACTTTTTTAATGTATGAAGAGTTGTTATAACAATTACACTGAAATATGTTCTCTGTTCGTACATATGTATGTTGTTATGTTAATAACAGTCATTTGTATGCCACAGGCAGGAAAGAGGGTCAGGATACATGAACTTTCTGTCCCTTTCTTGTCGTTCGCAGTGCATTTATGAAGGAATTGCTTTCTCCTCTCCCCACACTTTTTCGGTTTTCTGCCTCTCTGTCTTTCACCTCTATCTTCTCTATGCCTAACTCCGTCTGTCTTCTCGCCTCCTCTCTTTCTCTCGTGTTTTCTCAAAGTAGGATCTTGCTTATTTCGTCAATGTGTTAGCCTGTATGGCTATAAATATGTCCCTTCAGGCAGCCCCGTGCATTACACAGGCTGCAAAGAGGAAGAAGGCAATTGGAGTTGGTTTGCATGGCGTTCGTATCTTCTCGTCCGGTCATGACAGTGATAGTAAGGCCTGTCGTGTATTTTACGGTCAACTTAAGGTATGGACAGACGCAAGAACGTCCATGCAAACCGACTCTCATCATTCTGTCTCTTCACTCTCGTCGCCATCGGGCATTTCCTGAATGAATTCTCTTTCTCCCTTCTCTCCCTTCCACTTCTTTTTCTCTTTTTTCTTTCTCTCTCTCTCTCTCTCAAACCATTCGATACCTTGTTTGTTACATGAAGTTTAGGCAAAAGAAAGAAAAAGCATGCACGGTCTCCTCACCCCCAAACCTTGTTCAAAAACAAAGAAATCAAAGATATTTGTATTTTGATACTGTATTTATTTTTCACCTCACATGAACGTACATTAAACCAGATACGTATTCTGTTATTGTTTAACCTCTTCACGTGTTAACTGCATGTCAGTGATGGCAAGTGACATTCAGATGAAAGAAGAAAGGAAGTGATTTCTCCTGAAACAGACAAAAATAAGTGAACGTCTATATAAATATATACATAGATATAGAAAAAGACATTCATGTGCTTATGCAAACAAATAGGCTTGCAAATTGATGGATTGCATAGATGACACATACCAGCATCAATCACACAAAAAAGGTGCACAAAGTTTTTCTCCTATGATCTATACATCACATAGTGTTGTTTACCTGTGTGATAAACTTTGCTGAATAAAAGAGCAAGGACTGAAGTTTAAAATTTGATCATATAATCATATCTTTATATTATTCCTATCCAACACTTCCTTTATTAAGCACGCCCCGTTTAAGCGGTAAACAGCAAGTAGAGTAGGAAAGAGGCGTTAAAGTAAATATCTTCATTGCCCACACGTCGACAATCAGTCGGTCGATGACTCAGTCTGTCTGTCTGTCTGCCTGCCTGCCTGCCTGCCTGCCTGCCTGCCTGCCTGCCTGCCTGCCTGCCTGCCTGCCTGCCTGCCTGCCTGCCTGCCTGCCTGCCTGCCTGCCTGCCTGCCTGTCTGTCTGTCCATTGGTTTCCTTCCTGTATCAGTAGAGCGAATGGTTGCTAGGATATTTACATACCTGCCGTCACTGAGCTGATCAGTAGTACAGACCCTTGTAAGGAAAGCCGTACAGACCGCCACCCAGCAAGCCCAGCTTTCCAAAGCCTCCAAGCCCAAAGCCGCCATATCCCAGACCGCCCAGACCCAAGCCTCCGTATCCCAGACCGCCCAGACCAAAGCCGCCGTATCCCAGACCGCCCAGACCAAGACCTCCGTATCCCAGACCGCCCAGACCAAGACCTCCGTATCCCAAGAAACTGGCAGAGCTCATGGCCACGACAGCCGACAACAGCAGCAGGACAACAGCCTTCATTTTCAAGCTGTAAATAAATAAACAAATGGATAAACGATAGGAGGGCAATAGACTTTATTAAAATCTGTGTCAAAGCATTTCACAAAAGGGGCAAAACTATCAACAAACAAGAGAACGAAAGAACGAACCAAATAACAAACCAGCGAACCTACGAATGAACGTAACGAAAGAAATCAAAAATAAAGCGAACCAAAGAAAGAACGAAGATTTCAACAAGGGAAAACAAAAAGAAAAACCCAGACTGAGAAACTGACAAATATTTTGTCTTCGTTATAAAGTTTATAATCCATTTCTATGTTGTTTTTGTGCGTGTGTTTGGGAATGCAAGTGAGTGCTTCAAGGGTGTGGATTTCACGAGGGTGAAAAAAACCAGACTTTAGTAGTATGATATACAGGAAAATATAAATTGAAACAGGACTGTCTACACATTGGTTTTTTTTCAGAAGTACTCAAACTAAAAAAAAAAGATTTGGGAAGTAATTATCAATATGAAATATGTCACAGCAAGCAGAATATAACAAGAAATACATCAAACATTTTTTCGTCATCTTTTCAAAACTACTTACTTGTGGAGAAGCGAAAAGCTGATATTCCCAGGATCCAAAGGGGCTCGCTCTAACGCTGAGAACAGAGTGCTGATGTTTGAAATGACAGTCACTTTTATACTGGTTCCACTTCCTCCTATAACTTTACTGTCAATTCCAATGATTGATTTCATTGTTAATGTTAATAATCGCCAGTGAGGGTAAATACATCAAATGCTCATTTATTAGATACTTTTATGCCTGAAGCTAGAGTAATAACTGGGATGGGGGGGGGTATTTCGGGACTGATTTTTAGTGTGTAATGTACGCATTAGAAGCATTGCCTGCACAAAATAAGGCTGTCATAATCTTTTTTAACTTGTATATTAGTAAGAGCATTGTGGTCGCAGGTACCTGTGAAGTTATAGTGTGTTACGTTCAGAAGGAATAAAGTATCGGAGGAATAATTGACTGTTGTAGTATGGAGGCTCCGTTAATGGCTAATTCGACAGAATTTGTAGAAAAGAGCTGCATGTTTTGGTGATAATATGTCTTTGGTTTGCAATCTATTGGATATTTAAAATGTTGTAATGAGTCTAAAGCTTAAGATGTAGATAAAAAAATGTCACATGTATAAGTATGTCCGCAAAAAAATGTTTTGGAAGATGAGAGGCATCAATTTACTCTAAAATGCAAAATCTATACATGTCCATTGTTGAGGGCTCCCCTGTAACTGCTACACTTTTTCTCAATGTGCTGTTGGGCGCTACGGTGTTGCAAAGCTATGCGTTCATGTCAAGTGTTATGGTGTGTCATGTAACCCCTACACCATAGCACCCAATAAACCATTGCGAAAAGCCCAGAAGCTGCGGGAAAACCATAAAATTTGACATGTATTGCAATCGATCGTTTTTTAATCCTGTCGAAGTAATTAAGTACTTGTGAACAGGGCTTCTGTCCGAAGTCGCTACATTTAAGTGGACAATTTAAAAGTTATAAATCTTGACAGACTGCATCGTTAAAACTTGATTTTATTTCTCAAAGAGTTGTCCATCATTAATTAGGCAATGAGCTGACCGGAGCACAGGTGAGTCCATAATAAATCGTGAGAGATAATACATCATCAGCTTACACACGCAACGGACAGCGGAAGGTGTCTAGAAGAGTGCAGTAATAAAGTGGCTACTTTACAAATATTTGACAACTGGACAGAACGTCGAACGCTGGATTGCACACCCAGCCTAGGGTAAAAACTATAAACTATAAATATGTAATAGTAGTCAAAAAAAGAAGAATATGCCCTTCGTATAGGTTTGATCATGACATTGTCATCACATTGTTTGGTGACAAACATGCACAATCAGTAGATAGACCTATTTCGCAAGAAATTTTATCATCCTACAGTGGCAATCTCATATCAACCATTCTTATCAGCTTTGATTTTCGTAGCTAGTATTTGTTTGCGTTATGACGGTTATGCTAGCTAGTTTTCCTGTCATTACCTAATTACATTGGAAGATGTCAAAGCAGTGGCAGTGTCATGGCTTCTGATAAACGATAGCGCATTTCGTTTGCAAAAATGGTTTTACCCAGCCGTTTTGTCACTCCCCCGGCCATTTTAATACTCGTATAACAATAACTGCGGCGAAGAGACACAAAGGGCTATCGCTCTGTAAACAGTTTTGTATTGTCAACCAAAGCATATGTGAAATCTCAAACGTCTTTTAAAGACTAGCCATTTCATTAGATACAAATGACTTATTGATTACTAAAAGCTCTCCCTTTATTTTTTGTCTGTCCTAATTCCCCATCCCCTATTCCACCAACCCCCCACCCTACCCACGCCCACACACACACACACACTCTCTCTCTCTCTTTGCTTTCTTTGTCGCTCTAGGCATGACATGTAGAACAAAGGTGCTGTGAGATTATCACCGATGCAGATGGAAAAGTTTCAGATCTCATGCGAGCACAAGTTCTTTCTCTCTGCATGTTGCTCATGTTTACAGGTTTCACACTCTCCTTCCTCCAACGTGATTACAACGCTGCCCGTCTTGTCCTCAGGATCCCACGTTCCGACCACCTCACACCTCATGTGCGCACATTGCTTTGGCTCCTTTTTTTATAATCTCCCCTTCCCTCTTTCTCGCTCTTTTCTTTCTCTCCGCTTCTCACTCACACTATCTTCTAGGTACCTCGCTCTTTCTTTTCTCTCCTTTCACTCTCCACATTCTTCAACTCTTTCTCGTGTTCTCTTTCACAAAATAAGTAAAATCTTTTTTATTACCTGCTTTGTTATCTGTTATCTGTTTGTATCTGTTTGGGCTATACTGAAGGAGGGGCCATGCCCTGAAACGTCGACTTCTTTTCTACATCTCGCTTGGCCAAGTTCTATTTCTTTGTACCTTTTTATGTAAAACTTAAGCCCCTCCCCCAACCCCCTACCCCTCCACCCGCCCTAAAAAGAACGACGCATCCCTTCTCCGTCACCTTTCTTCGATGTGCACATTTTCTTCACCTCGTCGTACCGACGACTAACGAGAAGAAGTGGACGTCCCAAACTTTCTTGCAACCTGTTCGTCGCTGGTGGTGGCCGGCTTCAACCATGCAACGAATTTCTTCACTAATTCCACTAGTGGCGAACTGGACTTGTCAGTTACTATAGCAAAACGTCTGGTGTGTTTATGGACCTCACCTCTCTCTTTCTCTTTCTCTATTGACCGATTCTTTTGCGGGCTCATAGATCGAAGCCCGCTCGTCTAGTTTAACATCTCATTGGAACTAAAGGCAGTTACGTCTTCCATGTCCGACCCTGAATTGTAGCAGCTGGGTAAGAGGGGCACGAAGAAAGAGGGGCTGTGGGTCACCAACCACTGTATCCCTCTGCCTTCTATCTAGCTACATCCCGCTACATCCTGCTACATCTTACTACATCCCGCTACATCTCTCTACATCCCGCTACATCCCACCACATCCCGCTACATCTCACCGTAGAGTTTGGGCGAAAGACTGACCAAGTCGCCTCCCCTTCCAAAAGACTTACCGTCACTTCTTCCCTTTCTCCTCCTTTTTCTCTTGCTACTGGCTGTGGGTTCCCAGTCCACTCTCTCTCCAGCTCCCTGTACGTCACATTATCTACCACCTCACATGACCCCCCCCCCCTCCGCCCCTTTTGCAAGTACCATCAGCCGGATGTTAAACTCAGGATCTGGTGACAGGCGCCGCCTTCAGTGTTTCGGTTACTCGTGCTCACCGACCAGTTGTAGAAAGTGTAATACTCCCTTGCTGAAACCATCCTCTCAAAATCTGGTGAGCACATTCTCTAGTTAAGCTCGCCTGTCCCTTTTATGACCCCTAAGTCGTTCTGGGCAGGGAACCGGAACCTGTCAGTGGTGCCTGATGTTCCGGCCAACGCTGTTTCCGGCGCGAGGAGCTGGGCTGCTTACATAACTCCAACTGCGATTCATGACTTGCTGACAGGTGCCCACTCCGCTCTCTGAAAGCAAGAGTCCAACGACTGCTTGTTGCTGATGCAGCCGTGCTTGGTTAACAACATGCTGTCTTCATTTACTCCTTGGCACTTGGGCCCCACAAGCCTACGGGAGGTTTTGTTACCCCACCCCCCCAACACACACACACACACATCCACCGTTTCCTGCGTGAGAACTGCATTCGACTTTATGTGGTGCCTAAGCCAACCTACAATCCCGGAGTCGCCTACTTTCCAACAATTCCACGAACAATGCTTGTTTCAAGTGTGACAGCTCATTTTGTTATTAAAAAACGAAACAAGAAAAAATAATAAAAATCCATCTTCTCTTTCCGCACCTCCTGTTTCAAAACCAAATATTGCAAGACAAAAACAAAACGTCAGAAAAAGTATTTGTGATCACGCATTTATTTTATATTTCATTCCACGTGTCAAAGTAAACTATACTGTTATGGAGTTAACTCTTCACATGACGTATGGATGTCCGCAATGGCAAGTGGAATTTACACAAAATCTCAAAGATGCGATTTCTCCTGAAACAGCAAAATGAATTAATAAATGATCGTATCTACTCAGTCTATTGACTCGGAGGGTGGACAGTCTGTATAGTTCTTTAAATTTCTTTACCTTTAGCACTTAACGTCCATACACAAACAGACATGGATGTCCTTAAGCAAACAAATAAGCTTGGAAATAAATTAATCTATTACATAGACGACACACATGAGCATCGACCACACGAAAAAAAGTGTAGAAGGTTTATCTCCTATGATATATACATCATCTGGTGACGTTTAATTGTGTGATAAATTTTGCTGGATGGAAGGGCAAAAACTCAAGTTTAAAATTTGATCATATGATCATATCTTTATATTATTCCTATCCAACACTTCCTTTATTAAGCACGCCCCGTTTAAGCGGTAAATAGCAAGTAGAGTAGGAAAGAGGCGTTAAAGTCAATATCTTCATTGCCCACACGTCGACAATCAGTCGGTCGATGACTCAGTCTGTCTGTCTGTCTGTCTGTCTGTCTGTCTGTCTGTCTGTCTGTCTGTCTGTCTGTCTGTCCATTGGTTTCCTTCCTGTATCAGTAGAGCGAATGGTTGCTAGGATATTTACATACCTGCCGTCACTGAGCTGATCAGTAGTACAGACCCTTGTAAGGAAAGCCGTACAGACCGCCACCCAGCAAGCCCAGCTTTCCAAAGCCTCCAAGCCCAAAGCCGCCATATCCCAGACCGCCCAGACCCAAGCCTCCGTATCCCAGACCGCCCAGACCAAAGCCGCCGTATCCCAGACCGCCCAGACCAAGACCTCCGTATCCCAGACCGCCCAGACCAAGACTTCCGTATCCCAAGAAACTGGCAGAGCTCATGGCCACGACAGCCGACAACAGCAGCAGGACAACAGCCTTCATTTTCAAGCTGTAAATAAATAAACAAATGGATAAACGATAGGAGGGCAATAGACTTTAATAAAATCTGTGTCAAAGCATTTCACAAAAGGGGCAAAACTATCAACAAACAAGAGAACGAAAGAACGAACCAAATAACAAACCAGCGAACCTACGAATGAACTTAACGAAAGAAATCAAAAATAAAGCAAACCAAAGAAAGAACGAAGATTTAAACAAGGGAAACCCAAAAAGAAAAACCCAGACTGAGAAACTGACAAATATTTTGTCTTCGTTATAAAGTTTATAATCCATTTCTATGTTGTTTTTGTGCGTGTGTTTGGGAATGCAACTGAGTGCTTCAAGGGTGTGGATTTCACGAGAGTGAAAAAAACCCAGACTTTAGTAGTTTAATATCCAGGAAAATATAAATTGAAACAGAACTATCTACACATTGTCTTTTTCAGAAGTACTCACACTAAAAACAAAATTTGGGAGGTAATTATCAATATGAAATATGTCACAGCAAGCAGAATATAACAAGAAATACATCAAGCATTTTTCCGTCATCTTTTCAAAACTACTTACAAGTAGAGAAGCGAAAAGCTGATATTCCCAGGATCCAAAGGGGCTCGCTCTAACGCTGAGAACAGAGTGCTGATGTTTGAAATGACAGTCACTTTTATACTGGTTCCACTTCCTCCTATAACTTTACTGTCAATTCCAATGATTGATTTCAGTGTTAATTTTAATAATCGCAAGTGAGGGTACATGCATTAAATGTGCATTGAGTGGATGTTCTAATGCCTGAAGCCAGAATAATAACTGGGATGGGGGGCTTTTATTTGGGGACTGATTTTTAGTGTAATGTACGCATTAGAAGCATTGCCTGCAGCAAATAAGGCTGTAGTAACCTGTTTTTAACATGCATATCGGTAACAACATTGTGGTCGCAGGAGCTTGTAAACTGTTAGTGTCTTGCGGTTAGAAAGAATAAGATGTGGTAAGAAAAATTGGCTTTTGTAGTACTTTATGTATATATGTAGCACTTACCTTCGTATTATTTATAACTCTTTCTTATACTCAGACAAAATAAAAACATAATAATTTAACATCAGTCTGTCCGGCCCTTGATCAAGTCTTTGTATTCATTCATCCATCCCTTTATCTATTGGTCTGTCTCTCCGTCTTTCCGTCAATATGTCTATATAGGCACAGTCTGGAGACTCCGTTAATGGCAGATTAGAATTTCTAGGAAAGAACTGCATGTTTTAGTGATAACGTGTCTTTGGTTTGCAACAATTTGTTTTGATTTTTAGAATGTAGTTATTAAAATGTAGATACAAAAAGCTGTTACATGGCTAAGTATAGTCGCAAAAATATTTATTTTGAAAGATGAGAGGCATCAATTTACTCTAAAATACGAAATCCATACATGTCAATTGTTAAGGGCTCTCCTGTAACTGCTACACTTTTTCACAATGTAGTATTGGGCGCTACGGTGTTGCAAAGATTTGCTACGCGTTCATGTCAAGTGTTATGGTTTGTCATGCAACCCCTACGCCATAGCACCCAATAAACCATTGCGAAAAGCCCATAAGCTGCGGGAAAACCATAAAATTTGACATGTATTGCAATCTATCGTTTTTTAATCCTGTCGCAGTAATTAAGTGCTTGTGAACAGGGCTTCTGTCCGAAGGCGCTACAATTAAATGGACCATTTAAAAAGTTATAAATCTTGGAAGACTGCATCGATAAAACTTGATTTTATTTCTCAAGGAGTTGTCCATCATTAATTAGGCAATTTTTTTTGACAATTTTTTTTCATTTTTTCTGAATACCCCCTGAGGGTTAAAGAATAAAGAAACTTGAAACTTTGAGCTGACCGGAGCACAGGTAAGTCCATAATAAATCGTGAGAAATAATACATGCCGGTTTGAATGCTTCTGTAACTTTCGTTTGTCATTATGTCTAATTTTTGAAAGCTGTGGGTTGTACGCATACAAGGCATAGCAAACTCCCTACTACACGAATACGAGATTACACACGATTACCAAATTTTATGTTGTGAATTACGAGAACCATCAATCAGGATCTGAAATAGGAAATTTTATGTCAAAATAATTACAGGTTTACGTCATGGAATTTAAGAGTACATTTCTAGATTATATTCTGAAGCTCTTGGATGAGTGTGGAAAAGCCGTATGCCTGAAGGCGGAAGATTAAAGAGAACGATTTACACAGTCATAAAATTTTGTCGGATTTCACCCTCGAGACTTTGTTTCCAAACAAATGGCCGACCATTAATTACGAAAGAGGGCTGATTAGATCACAGATGAGCCGATCTTAAATTATGGCAGGTGCTTCATCATTAGCTATCAAGCGGAACAGACATGCGAAATTATCGAGCGGAAGTATGGTATATAAGTGGTCAATTTCCAGGGACACGGTATTCGACTGTCACCGCTAGAACCTCTTCGTGCAGCTTGGAAGACCAGTTAATCACGTAAGCAGACTAGATAAATTACATTTCAAAGTTATCTTTACAACAGCTTATTGGAGCAATGCGCTTACTTTTATATGCCTTGCCTATTTACTAATATACAGTTGGATGTAATTCAGTTACCTCCATATATTGCTATAAAGCTGCACTCGTGTCTTTTTCGTGCCTTTATCCATTTGCTATTTTTACTGGGACGGGGGGAGGGGGGCGGAGGATTGTTTGCGTTTTGCAATATCGATTCGTGGTTGAAGCACAGTGTCTTACAAAAGAGTTAATTGCTGATATAGTCTATATTTTGTAGGTATCAAATTATTCTTAATATAAAGGATTTCTTTAGTTACCATACATCATTTGCATTTTCAAAGCAAAAAGCCAAGACAATTTTTGTTTGAATACAAGCTATTCATTTATTAACAGCTTGAAAATGAAGGCTGTTGTCCTGCTGCTGTTGTCGGCTGTCGTGGCCATGAGCTCTGCCAGTTTCTTGGGATACGGCGGTCTTGGCCTGGGATACGGAGGTCTTGGCCTGGGATACGGAGGTCTTGGTCTGGGATACGGCGGTTTTGGTCTGGGAGGTCTGGGATACGGCGGCTTTGGTCTGGGCGGTCTGGGATACGGCGGCTTTGGGCTTGGAGGCCTCGGTCTGGGCTTTGGAAAGCTGGGCTTGCTGGGTGGCGGTCTGTACGGCTTCAAAGGACTCTACTACTGAGCAGCGTGGTGGCGCCAGGTATTTTACTGATTACGTCAAAGTTTACAAACCATTTGGATACATAGAAAGAAACTATTTGAAGATACAGAAACATGTGTTGGTTGATTAATTTGCTGATGTCTTCTTGAGCACAGAGGACAGATGAAAGAAACTGTTGCCTGTTTATTTTTTAGGAGAGGCAATATGCAAATATCGTAACTGTGTCAAAATTTCGAAAATTAATACAAGATACTTTCCCGCTTAAACTGACATTCTGATACTTAGTTGTTACCAGCGATAAGCTTCACAGAGATATATCAACGGCGTTTACATCGGAGAATAAAGGAGCCGTTGCAATGCTCGCAAACTTTTCAAAATATTTCTGTCCATCGTTATGTCTCCTATCGATTGCTGCAGGTTTCTTTTCTCTGGCTTTCCTGACGCCGCTATCTCTGCTCGCAAGTGCGGAACATAGCGGGCCACCCACTTCGTTAATCATTCTAAGGAAAAAGATACCTGAGCATAAGCATACCTCCCGTAATACTTTTCAGTCTGTCCTGTCTGTGTATACTTGGGGGTAGCTTACGTGTACGTCTGTCTGCGTGCGCCCGTGTGTGCTGCATTGTAGAGACGCGTACTGGCTAATGTGGCCGCCTTGAGTTAATTCGCAAAAAATGGACATCATAAATAGTTATATTTGTTTTTATTAGCTGCTCATGGTTTGCGTTTTATATTCATCTCCCAACCTCCATTCTAATTCTGTTTCAGGTCTACATCAATGTTAGCCTGAAATTCTGGGACATCAATAAACTGAATTCAAAAACCTACATATAGTTTTACTCCTGTTTTATACTTCGCATGTCCAGCTGTGAATGAGCACTTTCTTTCCCATAATATTTACTTACTTTCCAAAGGCATCTCAGTCTGTCTCTCTATCGATGTCTCTGTCCACTCGGTTCGCCACCCACCTATCCATTGTATAGGAGATATTGCATTCATTTCTGCCTCCCCAGCAGGGGGTCTAGCATGCTACAGTGCAGTCTGCAGTGCTAAATCCCCCACTGAATAAGGATCCGTCTGACAACACACACATGAACGTCCGAAGACCGAAAGGACTGAGCTTGTGACCTCAGTAAAACACTGTTGGTTTTTTATCTTGCTGGTATTGTTGGTTGCCGAGGCGGTGGTAGTATGGTGGTAATAATTGGGGCCATCAGGGTCGTGGTTTTGTTTGAAGCTGTGTGAATTGTTCGATTTTGCCGGCTTCGGTTGATTTAGGTTTCATCGCTTTGTTTTTGTTTTGTTTGTTTTTTTAGTTGCTTGTATTTTTAGCGGTGGGACGACAGATACCCAAGACATCGTCATAAGCAAACATGCCGAGTAAAATTACAGCACTTTGATTGTTTCTTTATAACCCTCACTAGTCTTCAGAGAACTGTGTCTGCCACACAGACATTCCATGCGTGATAACAAGACGCTACCGAGATGTTCAAACAACACTTTCGTGAGCGAAATAAAACACAACAATATCTAATCCAGTGCTTAGTTGTTCAGATTTTGTTTCATTTTTTGTCAAGACTTTGTCAAGTGAAGGTTTGGGATTTTCTTTATGTTTTCGGATTTTGTTTTTTTTTTATCTGTTTTTTAAATTTAAATATTGGTAACAGGTTTCACAGGATCCAGGGGAGCCATCGATCGCTAATTAAAAACCACTGAGTACACACAGGTAGTGAAGTCGAGGCTTGACTGGTTCCATGTGTCGCTACATTTACGACTCAAAAAAAGAATAATATCAAACCAATTCGACGTTTCGGGAGCTACCCCTGCATGAGGACAATATACGCAACACAAACAAATAGACAAATATAAATCAAGATGACTGCCAAGTGGAACCACTTAAAGGGACTCAAGTTTCCTTTGTCTTTGACTAGTCACTTAGACCAATTCGCTTATCATATCAGGGACATTTTTAAGGACATAAAAGGAAACAAATTATTCTAAGAGGATGGAAAATTAACTGGTTTGTCCTCGGCTCACTTTCCTTTTGCTCGAAAGTTATCTTTTCCTAACAGTATTTGAAATTATGTTTATCTTCTGTTAAGGCAGTACACAGAATGTCACTGTATTGATCAGTGTTATGTGGTTCTCGCCTGTCTTCCATAAATAAGTAAACTGTTTTCCACCTTCTGTTTCTAGGCTAGCAGAAGCTGGACTGTTCGTAATCAATTTAAGTGAACAGAAGCGTCTTATAACTATCTTTCTGTGAAGTTTTGTCATGCAGGAAACATTCACACGTACCCACGGTGGATGCGTACAATACTCCTGACAGAATGGCACAGTGCACGTACATCAGTCCACACACATTTTCTCTCTCTCTCTCTCTCAGGCGTTGTTCAGCCAGAAGGAAAGTGCCCCGGTTGTTTCACTAGCTCGTCCTGGCTCCTTGCAACAATCAGTCGCATAGAGCGCCAACAAAGAAAGATCAACTGACGCATGAACGCGCGCCGTTGTATATTATACATCTTGCTGTTTCTCACAGTCCGATACCATTGTGATGTCCCACCATTGATCAGACTATGGTAAGAGAAGAAGGGACGGAAAGGAACAGAGGGACAGAGAATGGGAACACACTGTTGCACTGTAAGCAGTGTGACAAAGAATGTGTGAAAGATCTAGTGGCATTCCCTTTGTGTATGCTCAAAACATATTTGACTAAGCAAACAAGTCTGATTAGGGTGACAACTCGCATCTGCTTTGGATTTCTGTACCATGCAGTGATATTAAACGAGATAATACACCCAAAGACTTATACAACGTTTCTGTAAAATACTTTTGAACATTTAACTATTTAACCTCCTTAAAAGATTTAGTCTTTGTCTTAAGTGTATTGGCCATGATTTCCAGATGTTAAGAGCGCTGAATGGAGAAGGCCGGAAGTAAAATTACAAAAAGATCTGTTGTCTGCCGTGGAAAGCACTTTTAGGCTAGCCCCCCC
>SMGT01014990.1:260286-294156 GCA_004794575.1 Lanistes nyassanus | reverse complement strand
CCCCCCCCCCCCCCAGGATCTCGTTGGATAGTCTTCAGGAAAACTTAATGAATGTGAGCCTTTATAAGTTACTCTGCCTTCTCCCGAACTAAAATGACGTCGTCCATTCCTGGCAGGTTAATTTTAATGAATTCAGAGAATGAGAAAATGCTCATTGCATTTCACAAAGGTGCCATATATAATCAAATTTAGATGAGTTCTATCACTCATCAGTAACACATCTAAGAAGGGCGGAGATCATAAACCACAACCGTAAACGGATTGTTTGTCCAGGACACACGCAAAAGTTTAGTTTTTCCCTCAATTACGATGGACTTTTGTTTCTCCCAGCAATCCCTACAAAAAGAGGTTGCACCCTGACGGGATCGTATAACGTCCACAAGGAAAATAATCGTGTCCGTATTTCCTCCTGGATGGATTGTCAGTCCAAATATACTAGGCTCATTTAGCACTGAAATTTAGCTTCAGGACAGAAAACGCTGCATTTTATTTAGGGGTCAGATGTTGTGGCTTCACCTGCTACTGGACAAACTTTTCGCAAACGAAATGCCTAGTTTCGCCGCACGCTACGTCGTTCCATGTTTTAGATGTCCATATTTCGAGACACCCTTCAATTCCTAAAGTATTTGACGGATTCCCAGGGTACCAGCAGTTGTCGCGTCCACTTGTGGCCACTATCTTGCCGTTCAGCCAGTAGAAGGGGTGAAGGCTGTTGCTCCAGGTTGACCTCGAGCGATCCAACACTCCTTCTCGCACGCCTCCGATGTAGATTGGAAGGTCTACTGGGTATGCTGTGTAATAAACAGATAACAAAAACGCTTCTGCATGTTGTGCATTTTCATGCCTCAAAAATTGTGTGAGAATATGGTAATTCATGATATTTTGCCTTATTTTTTCCGCAGATGTTTTAAATTTGCCTCTCGTGCTCAGAGTCAGTAAATAAGACCTAAACTCTTTCCCCTCTATTTTTCCCTCTCCGTTCTTCAGTTCCTTTCTCCCCATTCCTCTCTGCCTTAGCAATACCAAAACAACTCCATCTTTTTGCTCGTTTTGTTCTGTCCCAATCTGTCACGGGGAGGCCCCTTGGCATTGCGAGAACCCATGCTTGCTAAGGACATAGAGGGTCGTGGGTTTGAATTCACCGTCTGCCAACCATTTCCCTGTCTGTAGCCCCTGCTTACAGCGATTTTCTCAAGCCACTCCCCTTTATCAAGAAACGTGTCTGTCTTTAATTTTTGTTTTCAGATCCACTGTAATTGTTATAACTCTATGTCTCGAGAACACACACAATGTTTTAAAATGACAAACTTTTTCTAGAAGCTTTTACGTACAAGCGTCACTCAGATAAGTACCGACAGCGTATTCTTGTCGTAGCTGCTTAGAGAGATCAGTTATGTGTTGACAGCGACACACGTGTTGTAGGCTTGGTAGAAGGTGGCGGGACCTGGGTAAAATGTGAGGCATGTTTGTTGTCCCCGTATCCACACAGCCTTCCTAAACAGTGAATCATTTCCGTATCATTTTGGGAACATTAACCCTGTACTCCGTGCGTATGCCGTTCATAACATTAACAGACAGTTATCGGTAGCTCATCCTACGGCACACAGGTTTTGATACACCCCTTAGTCGAGCGGAGCGTATGATTAAGGGTATTATTATAATCAGCTCGAATCTAGGCAAAAGAAATTCAAGGTTTCTTTCTATAAGTTTCCGAGTAGTTTATTTTAATTGCAAAGACTTTGCCTTTGTCACTCACTTCATATCATGTCGCTCACCTGCGGGAGTGAGAAGTGATGAAAAGGAGAGAAGAATAAAGGTCTGATAATATAGAGACAGGTGGACGAATCCAGAGAAAAAGGGAACGAGAGGTGGAAGGAATAAAAACTGTCCAGATTAAAAACAAGGGAACTGAACCAAGCTAGAACAGGACAAAGACAAAGACGATCTACATGACATGAAACTCAAACAGACTGATCGAGGAGTAATCAGAAGATAGAGGAGATCTGACGAAATATTCCTCACGGCGGAACATTATCATGATGGCGAGCTTGCCATGTATTTTACGTGAGTTCTCCAAACTTGGCGCACAAATTTAGTTGTTTTATTGGTCATACATTTTTGTGTACAAAAACATCCAAGTACTACACTATGAAATTTGACTGAGTCTGATCCCCGGACTGGTTCACTCTCCCTTCTTCTTGTCTTCCGGTGAACAAGACTGTTCCGTGATCTGGTACCAAGTGTCGACTGAAAGGATTCTTTACTTCACACCCGGAAGCTGTTTATCGAAGGACGTGCTTCCAACAACCTTTCCCCTGGGCCATAGCAAAATCAAGGTATCGAACTTTTGTCTGATGACGTTTATCGTTCGTAAGCAAAAAACGCATCATGATCAGCCTTGGGCTTTTCACGTTTTAATGACTCGTGTATAGTCGTTTTCTTTGATGTGATAATGACTCGTGTATAGTCGTTTTCTTTGATGTGATAATGACTCGTGTATAGTCGTTTTCATTGTTCTACGCCGATCGACAAGCTATGGTTTTGTCCGGCCAACAACTATTGGCGGGTAACGATGGCAAAAGATTGCCTGACCTTGCTTACGTATAGGTGGCGCTTTACTGTGATCGGCGCTGGGTCCATAAAAACTTATTCAAGTGACCGGAAAAATGCGAGGACAAGTTTGATTGCACTTAAAATTGGCGGAAAAGCAGGATACAGGTCACGTACACATTTATTTGCGTTGACATGCAAATTCTAAATGCTATTATTAAATAAGGAGATGTTCAGGAGCGACGTTTGGGGGTGGTAAGTGGGTCGACCACCCCAGCCTCCCCTCTTTAGGGGCCCCCGCACTTCAGGCCTAAGATCGTCCTTATGAGTTTCTCGAGATGTATTTTCCGGTAAACTGGAAATGAAGATACAGGCTCCGTTTAAAACCAATCTTCAAAGTGAAATTCCGTTGTGTAGGACTTGGATGTCTTTGGTACAAAAAATTATGAACCATGAAAAATAAAAATTCGTGCGGCAACTCGCGAAAGCTGATCTAGTGTCTGCGGTAGCGTACCAATCGCGATACCGATGTCTGGCCCGGCGCAACCGTGGAAAAGGAAGCAGTATGGTAAGCTATGTATATGCAGGCACGTTCCCGAATGCCTCTGGCTGCAAGTAAACGATGTTCTTGACGTTACTGTTTGTGGTGTTGTTGCTGGTGCTGTTGTTGCTGTTAGAGGCTAACAACTACTACTAACTCCACAAAAGTCGTTTTGTTCAGATTAGTTTATCATCTAAACATATTTTTGTAATGTCTTTAATAAATAGATGGTCACTGATCATCAGCTCCTGCATACAAATGATAAGGAAACATGACTCTAACACAAAAAGTAATGTCGTCGACATATTTAATGTGATCACAATGGCCGAGAGGTCTTATAACAGGTGAACAGGATTATTCTGACACCTGAAACAGAAAAACGTGAGGCAAAATTATTAGACTAGTGAGAAGGTAAAAGCACAGATGTTGAATAGTTACATTTTAGATCTTTTTTTAGAGGAGTGACTATTAATAAAGAACAAATGAGGACCGAGCGCTTAAATTATCGAAAGATAACTCCAACAAAGGTACTGGCAGCGCTCAACATAGCCGTATGCAGACGCATGTGACCTAGGGAGCTTACTGTACCCAAACACGTAGCAAAGAGAGGGTCGATAAAAAGGAACGTGGCAGATCCTCAAAAAAGATCTGCCATCCCTTTCTTTATAACGGCGCTAGTCTTCACAAAGCTAGCCCTCGGTACAAATTCTGCTAGTTATTGTTATCTAGACGTTTTACAGTAGTCCTATATCCTCTACCAAACTGTAGTACCAACCCCGCTCCTCCCCATCCGTAGAGACAGTTTGTTTATTACTGCTGTTAAAAGTAGAGAATTCTTTGCCCGCTAACAAAGACTAGGCGATCTTGAGTTAGTCTTTGGGCTGAGCGCCCAGATCCCCGGATCTGGGTTCGTTGCAGTAGTTGAACGGATTAGTAAAATAACAGAAAAGGCCGGGGGTGGGGGAACAAATGCACAAAAATGCTGACTCACCTTATGGTTCACACCAATTTAGTAGTAGAGTCCCTTGAAGCCACCCAGCAAGCCCAGCTTTCCAAAGCCCAGACCGAGGCCGTAGCCGCCGAATCCCAGACCGCCCAGACCATAGCCGCCATATCCCAGACCGCCCAGACCATAGCCGCCGTATCCCAGACCGCCCAGACCAAATCCTCCGTATCCCAGGCCAAGACCGCCGTATCCCAGGCCAAGACCGCCGTATCCCAGACCAAGACCGCCAGACTTGTACAGCAGAGGGTTGTAGATACCGGCACCCAAGAAACTGGCAGAGCTCATGGCCACGACGGCGCACAACAGCAGGAGGACAACAGTCTTCATTTTGGAGCTGAAAAGAAATAAATAAGACACATTTGCTTGCATTCCCAAAAGCGTTGAGTATAAAGAGTATGGGCAGGGAGGTTGTCGTCGCACGACTGAACCAGTTCTGCTAGCCCACGGCAATATAAGCGTCATAAATTATTGCGAATTTTGTAAAAGCGTTAGTTTCCTTTTCTTTCGTGACCAAGGAGTAAGTAGTAACATGTAGCTCTTAAGGTGCCAGATCTCTTGATTTGCAGCCTAAAGCGGCTTTTCAATTGTTAAGTGGGAACGTGAGAAGCGTTTGTGACAAAGTTGTGAACACACCTGCAGCTGAAAGTCAGGCAATTAATTAACGGAGTTAAAAGAAATGTGGATTCAATTTGCAAAGATCGAAAGTTTAATGTGCATTATCTACGTGCAGTTATGTTCCACGTTAACTTCCGCTGTCGGTTATAGAATCTAGTGTTGTTTTGAGATCGTTAGAGCATTAGTAATTTAACTCCAACCAACAAACCCACAAGGAACAGCAACAAAAAAACTAGTAAAGTAGTAGATAAAAACACTTTTTTACTGCAGAATAAAAGTTTCTGATCAGCGACAATGAATCTAAACATGAGAACAGTATCCCGTGTAAGATATCACGTGACAATTCATGGTTCTGTCGTGCAACTTTGAAAAGTTCGAGAGTACTGCTAGGTACATGTGAGGCGCCGAACGTCATATATGTTTCGGCAGATTACAAAAGCATAATGCAAATAAAAGTTCAATCATAGTTTGTTTACCTTATATATTGCCTAAACAAAAGTTTTGAAAGCACAATTTGGGCTTCCCAAAATGTTTTAGGTGTGGGGCTGATGAGGACAGTTTCCGACATTTAAATGGTTCGCTACACTTTGGGAAAGAAATACTTCAATTTCTGAACAGATTGTGATCTTCAAGGGTGCAAATGTGTTTAATTTCAAGGTGAAACCACTCAGCAACATTTTATGTGTAAAGGAATACGTCTGACTACTGGATTTACTTGCCTTGTGGAAGTCTATAAGTAGTGGACATTGATTACATTTCACAGCAAGCAGTAAGCACTATTTAACATTTTCAAATAAAAGGCTATTAGCTATTTGTCGTCAAAAACAGGTCTTTCCAAATATTTCCAAATATTTAAAGTATATTACTTTAAATCTGGTAGTTTAAAAGAAGCAGTAATTTTTTTTAGAAGTGTGTACATCTATGCGGGTTCAAAGGTTCTTCGAAGGTCTCATACAGATGTAGCCAAGCGGCACCTGAGAGCTAGTTCACTATTCCCTGATGCACTGGACAACAGGACTATTAAAACCTGGCTAAATATCTCTGGACAGCGTAAGAAACTTCTTTTAGTTGAAATCTTCTCCAAGTCCAGTCTTTGACACGAGACTATTCCCTTAATGATGAAATATATTAAATATTATGTATTGTATTTGAATACTTCGAAGTGTTAGCACCTCTTCGGCTTGAATATAATTACAGAGATAACTGATGTGGTAGTGACGAACAAAGAAACAGGATGAATAGAACAAGCGTAGCTCAGAGGTATCCTTAAAGCCTGTACTTACGTGAGAGTTGAAAACTGCTTTTCCCGAGATGTAGGAGCACTTCAATGGTCAGGATCGTGTCGGAGACGTTCAAGTGGTCACTTATATAGAGAGTCTCTCTTCGTGGCATCAAGAGCCGGTCCTACTTGGTGATCAGTGATGAATTGCCTGTCACAATTTCATTTTCGCATAATTATAGCCATTAGAGTTTGGGATACCGTGAACGATCGTCAGCCCAAGGAGAATTTAAGCCACGAGGCGGTAATAAGCGATTGGTAGGATTAATACTTGTAAAACATCCTCGTAAAGGTATGTCGCCCGAGGGCAGTATAGGCAGTCCTTGTTGGACCCGGCGTCTGGGGAGCATAGTCCAACGGTTTAAGTACTGTCGATCGCTTTCACTTGATCGCTTTCTTTTTTAAAGACAAGAGAGACTTTTATCAGAGGGATATTTCATTCATATACAGAATGGTTTTTCTTTCTCCGTTTTTCAGTCCATCCTTCTTTTCCTCTATGCATATTTCTCCCTAATTTCCTCCACCTTGTTGAGGGCTTTCTTATCATTTGTGTAGTCTTCTCGTGTTTTTTCAAGTTAGCAAATCCGCCGAAAGGCTGTGATAATAGGTACTGCAAGTCTCGCTAGTTTTGGCATAAAAATGAAGATTTCGTTTCTAGAAAAACTCACTGCAATGTAATGTTAAATATAGGCTGTCGATAGCGGCACAAATGTGTACTGGCTCTCCGCTGTTCTCCACACGGGACGTTGAAACTAGCTGGCGTGTGTGTTGCGAAATGTGTTATCAGATCCGGTTTCGTTAAAAGTAAACTAACTTCGTATTTGTCTTTGATGTTTTTCGTCATAACCAAGAATATATGCTGAGAAAGACAACGAGGCACAAACGCACAGATTTTAATACACTGCATTTACACACGCATGGACACGCACGCGAGATTCGTTCTATCTCTGAGTGAAAGAGAGAGAGAGAGAGAGAGAGAATCCACTATTTAAACGTCTAAAGAAATTTGCATCGTAATATTTTTTTCAAAGTTTAGGTCAGTAGAAGTTGATAATCCCAATACAAGCACAACCATTCAACCATTTTCATACAAAACTTTTGCGACATTCTTTTCATCAAGATTTCACCCAAAATGAGAGATGGATGCAACTGGTAAGGAAGTACCCCAAATCAACTGAAACAACGTAAAGGTTTTTGTTCTCTTAGCTTTTTTAACACAAAACTTATTTAAAGTGTGAAATTAACAGTAAAGAAAAAGAAAGTTGTAAGGAAAACAGCAGGTAGCGAACAAATACAAAGATAAGGAGAGTTGAGCACAAGAGAAAAGTTAGGTATATAAGATATAAATCAATATAAACAAAAAATAGTAAAAATACAATACATTGAGCGTAACAACAGAAATATTAAGCTAGAAAAGTAAACTAACGGAAAAATTATTAAAAAGAAGTAAAACATTATAAACTTAATGATGGACAAGGTAAAATATTAAAGATGAATAAAAAATAACGCATTTTTTCTTTACAGGGAATTAGCCTCATAGATCAATGGTATATGGTGGAGGAGAATAAATCTTAAAAACTAAGTCTCGTAGGCTCCGAAATGAGATAAATTGGCACTCTGTGGTTTGTGGCATGGGGAATCCCGATTTATCTGGCAAATATTTTTTTTCCCACGAAAATTATAAACAAGGAAAACAGATCGAACAGAACACAAATAAGGCATAAAGAACCAAAACAAAGAAGTTAAGAGAACTCATTAGGAAAACTAGATACACGATTTCATACTTTATGATGTTTGTGTTTATACTTTTAAATTACACTGGATTTACACGCAAGTACTTGCAGCGATGCGTTTGTCACTTTTTTCTGCGGCTCCATCGACCTTAGTTTTTAGCTACGAATAAATCCATTTTCCAATTAAAACAAATCGGTTCTACCAATCTCAAGTTCCGTACATAACTGGGAGAAGCCATTCAATTGGCTTAAATACCCGTCCTTAAAGGAAGCCTTCCTTGTCTGTTCCTTCAGACAAACGGTTTTCTGATTTGCTTGATCGCTTTCATTTTTTCACCGTCCTTTCCATTCTCTTTTATCTGTGTATTTTTTTAAATAAGAAAAGACTTTCTTTGATGTAGCTGCGGTATATGCCAACAATAATCAAAACTCGCATAAGAAATCATGCTCTTAGGGTTAATCATTTTTGCATTGTGAACGCCTGTTCTCTGACGTAAGCCGATCAATAAGATTTTAGTTATCAAATCTTTACTTTGTTAAACCTGCCATTGACTATAAAGTAGATCGTGTGATTGACCGTAAAGACAACAGTACGAATACAATGTCCCACCATTTATTGGTGTGGTAAGCTGTCTTTCTCTCCCGTATGTCAGTCTTGGCTTTGGAGACCAAGGCAAGATCACAGCACGGTTACTGATTATCATCAAGACCAGAATTTAATTTTGGTCTTACTCATCAGTCTCTCGTCGTGCCTTTGATCCTACCCCTGTTTTCTTTCCCAGCCTGCAGGCTTGTCAGGTGGAAAAGCAGCGGAGCTAAGTCTTTGTAATGTGCTATTGTGTCTAACCGTATGTGCTTGTACATACAAACAACGAACGTGTTGCCTATATGCAATGGGCGCGGTTGTGTGTGTGGGCGAGGCTTTTAAAAGGCGGGTGGGGGGGTACTTTAACTAAACCAAAACTCTCCTTGTGAAAATCATATTTTTGTACAGGTAGACAGAATGCGTAAAGCCTCACCTCTCTGACATTCTTTATTCTCTTTCTGTTTTTTTTTCACTCTGTCACAGAAACACGTTAACACACGCCCTTATTCAAAGATATGTATGCAAGCGCATTGGAAATTTTATGCACAACCCAAAAGCCCATACTCAGAACCAGAGAGATGAAATACATGCATTCATGCTTCGTTAACAGGATGAAGAAAAAATCCAGAATACTGACAAAAATGTTTATTGCTTTACATTGCCATAAACATTCAACAGGACTGGGTTTCAATACCTATGAAAAGGTATGCGGAGACAGATCTGAAATAGAAAACACCAAAGTTTAAGTTAATTAAGCTGACCATAACACGAGTAGGCAGGACAGTTAAATAGATAACTCAAATATTGTGAAAGAATAGGTTATGTAGGTGTTAAACAAACGAGACATAACCAAAAACTCATTATAGTAGATCAAACCTGAAAAACTTAGACATAATTTTTAATTGCTTTTATGAGTTATGGAAACGTGCTTTGGTGAATATCCATTTATTCATTACTCACGCAATGGTGGAAGTGTTTAGTAGTAGAGTCCCTTGAAGCCACCCAGCAAGCCCAGCTTTCCAAAGCCCAGACCGAGGCCGTAGCCGCCGAATCCCAGACCGCCCAGACCATAGCCGCCATATCCCAGACCGCCCAGACCATAGCCGCTGTATCCCAGACCGCCCAGACCAAATCCTCCGTATCCCAGGCCAAGACCGCCGAATCCCAGGCCAAAGCCTCCGTATCCCAGACCAAGACCGCCAGACTTGTACAGCAGAGGGTTGTAGATACCGGCACCCAAGAAACTGGCAGAGCTCATGGCCACGACGGCGCACAACACCAGGAGGACAACAGTCTTCATTTTGGAGCTGAAAATATATAAATAAATCAATGAAAATAGCGATTTTAATGTGTGTGAATAATGTTGTGGAAGTTTAATAATAACCAAAATTTTAATAACCGAAAAATTAAAAATGTTATTTCAGTGCGATGAATCTGGAGGGAAAATGAGAGACAGACAAACAGAATACCAGAGGCAGAAACATTCAATGAAAGATAATCTTGTAGCACGCCATCTTGTAGAACTTCCATGTCATATCAATATTTCTCTGCGAAGCTTTCTTGAAGTTTTATTTATTAATCATTAAAATATTAGTACTAAAATAGTTCTGTCTCGACTGGTTGTCCAAAAAATAAAAGATGCACAGTTAAAAAGAAATTCTTGTAAAAGAATTTATGCAGTGTATACTCATGCTCCCCTATCCCAGCAATCTTTAAAATGCAACTGCCAAACTTTACATTACATAACTGCACCAGCTATTGAGGAATTTTTACAACTTAGAAATCTGTTGTTAAAGTCTCCTCTGTTAGAGCTGCGGCATTTGCCCAAAACATAAAAGAATCGAAATGAATTTCTAAAAATTTTGGGAAGTATCGTTTCGTTTTTGTTTTATGCAGTCTTTAAAAAGAATGGAATTAACACTAAAGGTCTATACATATTCACTGAAAAAGAAAGAACTAGAAACAATAATAGCTTCTAAGTATCAATCAGGAAAGATTTGTGTAAGTCAGAAAAATTTAATAAACCTTACGTCGGCATAAGCTCAGATGATGCATTATTGTCTAACCAGAAAGAGTTTGTAACTGTATACACTTCTCAATTATATTAATAAAATAATGTATAATTAAACGTGTCCTTACATTTAGAGATGTGAAGAGCTGATTTTCCCAAGCGGCACACGGGGCTTCTAGCGATGAAATAGGATATCCTCTATCATGCGAACAGTCACTTTTATACCACTCTTTTACCGACGTCAGATTCCTGTATGGGGGTGATGGGATGGAGCAGTGATGGATTGTCCATCATAGACTTTTCCCTTAGCCATTAAAGTCTGATGGTTTAAGATTCTTGCATATCGACTTTTGTTTACACCCACAGGCGTTATCAGTGCACGATGACTGACGTCCAACGATAGTAACCCTTGCGCGGAAAGCAAGATCTAGGCCCTTGGGCTGGCCTTCTGGGAACGTCACTAAAAATTGTAGAACTGTGTTCTTGCGTGTTAGGTCATATGGTACATTCATTATGAAAAATATATTAGACAGTGATCGAGTTTATAAATCTTAAGTTTAAATCATACTCCTTTACCTTTGTTTTTATACATGCAAAAGCTACCCATCTTAAAGATCTTTCTGGACACTGACCAGGTCCAATAAAAGACAAATGATGTGCATAAAATACCTCTGTCAGACGACGTGAAGAGGTTTGAATTACTCCTACAGAATTCATCTTCCAAACTATAGCAGCAGTTCCAAACGAAAACCAAAAACAGTTGGAGCCATGATTAAAACGTCAAGACATTTTTTCTCAATATTTTCTTCCCTTGTAATGTTCTACCAGCCTTTTTATTTGGGGAGTAATAGTTATGACTGTCAAGGATACTAGACACTGATAAAACCCACCTCTTAATACCAGTACCTCTTGTTGGAGTTATCTTTCGATAATTTAAGCGCTCGGTCCTCATTTGTTCTTTATTAATTCTTCTTGTTCTTCTTTATGGTTCAGATCGATCTCTTAAACCTCCCATGAGCACGGCGAGTGTGGATTCGGGTTGAAACTAGTGACATTTTCTGTGCTGGCAGTTCGATGCTGGTCTTTATGCTAGCCCACTTATTACTTCTACCCTAGGATGGATAGCGCAGTCGTTGGTGACCTGGGCCTCAACCGATCTGGCATAATTATGACTGCGCTGTAGCCGTTGTTGGCTGTTGGCGGTACCAGGTAGGAGAGGAATGTGGAAGGAACAGAGGAAGGTAAGGCAAGGAGAGGACGGCAAAGGAAAATCTGGCCTCACAACATCAAGCTCTGCACAGATAGCAGAAGACAGACCGGGATGGCAGAGATTGTCGGAAGCTGTATCCCGCATGTTCCCCACCCCCCACCCCCACCTCCCAAGCACCTTCTAGGTCAAGAGACTGAGATGAAATGAAATGATTCATGGTGGAGAATAATTCCCTCCCCCTCCTTCCTTTATTGTTTCATCGATATGTTATTTATGGCCATAACCGCTTCATCCCTACACACGCTTAAAAACTATTCTTTCTTCTAAACTAGGGTTTTCTTTCAACGGTGTTTTTTTAACTGGCAGGAGTATTTTTTAGTTTCCATTTGACCCAACGTTTCGCATGGCAGTGGTAAGTTTTACTCAATGATAGCTTACCCGGGTTAAACTAACTGACCAAATCTTGTGAAACGATGTAAATTTTCATCAATATCGCGAGAAAAACTTCTCTAAGCTTTGTAAGCTTTTATTCTACTCAGCAGATACAATTACAGCAATTTTCATCCGAACAGGAAAATCTGCCTACTCCATTTGTTAAATTTAAAACAAGGGAACTGGAGCAAGCTAAGACATTACAAAGACGAAGACAATCTACATGTTTCGGGGCACTACCCTTTCATCAGGACGACACAAAAACGATGTCCTGCTGTTTTTGTCGTTTTTCGTCGTTTTTGTGTCGTTCTGATGAAGGGGTAGTGCCCCGAAACATGTAGATTGTCTTTATCGTGTCTTAGCTTGGTCCAGTTCCCTTATTTTAAATTTAAGAAAGGTTTTTCCTCCAAGCGGCAGTCACCTGTTTTTCTTGTATACTCCATTTGTTTTTAAATAGATGGGATACGTAAACTAACATATGATTTTGTAAAGTGTATATATTTTGTTCACATTTTGTGATGAAAAATCAAAATGACAGATAAATTATATACAGTCTTTAACACTGTTTTTTCTTTGTGTTATCAACGTAGTTTCTGTATGGGTTGATACAGTTCGTAGATCTCCATAATATTCTCTAATAATTACAATCTGTTAGAAATTTGACCAAATCTTCGAACTTTATAGTGACTTTAGACTCATCAAACATCCTCAACTTAAAGAACATTTTTATTTAAGCCATCCTCTAGTATGCTTTATTACATCAGATCTATGCTGTCACGGAAACGACCCCCCTCTAGCGTTCCCATGACAAGCAGATGGAAACTTTTAACTACAAAATGGCGACATCTCCATTCACTGTCTCCCGTTGTTGCCATAATGTAGCAAGTCTAGTAGAACAGCATTGCTAAGCACAGATTAGTTCATTCATTCAGAAATTGTAGTAAATTCCCATGCATTTTGCATGGCACACACGATCTTTTATTAAAGGGCTTTCTTTTAATTAGTAGGTTCTATACTTTCTATTCATGGATATCTAGGACAACTTGACCCCAACGCACTTATTTCCCGCGTTTTTTTCCTAAGATCAACGCGTAGATTTCGCGCCGAATTCGCTCAAGGTCTAGAATCCTATTTTAGTATCAAGGTCTTTGGTGACGCAAACCTGCTTCGTACTTTCACGCCAAATTCACTCAAGGACATGCAAGCTAAGCTCTTTTCTTCTATAACCTTCTATTTCTAGAAACTTCTACAGACGACCAGACACGTACACCACTTGTTACACCCAATCACAGACAGGCACGTGTCCACGTAATCGCCAAGACGCGTGGAGACAAAGCGTCTCTTATCGCCAGTCACAAGAGAACCATCAAAGAGAAAAGACGTAGGGAGTGATCTCCTGAGAGGCAAGGTTGTTGGCCTGAAGCATCAGGCAGTGTAGTCTTCCTAGTGTCCTGCTTGCCTAGTGAGGGCAGTTAGAAGTCCCCTAGGGAAGGGGAAAGTCGTTTAGCAGACTAAGAAGAGTCTGAAAGTCGTTTAGCAGACTAAAAAGAGTCTGAAAGTCGTTTAGAAGACTAAGGAGGGTCTGAAAGTCATTTAGCAGACTAAGAGAGTGTGAAAGTGTTTAACAGACTGAGGAGAGTCTGTGTGTATGCCAGAGGGCATTAGTTCTCGCGCCAATGGTGGCGGAACATATGTTCCAAGGAGGGTACTTTGATATCAAGACTGTCGTCTTGAAAGCTTGCCTTTGTCGGAACCGGTGTTAGGAGACCCGGTAAATCGTCGAATCGTTGCTGTCTTGCCCTAGGAGAGAAACCTACGCTCTGTGACTCCAGGCTAGAAGAAGATCCACCAGCCTGTAAGACTGTGAAGTCTAATATCTTCAGTAAAAGAAACAGAAACTGTGATATCTAAAGATAACCTCACCCGTCAGACGTTGTCCTGGAACTTGATCGGCGAAGTCAGAATCCGCATAGATCCACACCTCCCGCACCTTGGGAAATGAACGTTGTCTAGAAGAATTTTACCAGTGACTTGCCGAAGCATTTTATCCCAGTGGTTTGTTGTGAACTATAGTGAAAGGACTTGAATCATACCGTGGATTTGTTGTGCCTGTGTCAACGGATCTCAGTGGTGAGTGAGTTAAAACTTATTCGGCTTAAATGTCCATCTGAGTGAATGATTGAGTGAGACTGTAAGTAGATCTCGTTGACAGTTTTCTTCTGATCTATCTGCTAGTGAATACTCGAACCTAGTTTAGTGGAAGAGTCTATTCTGTTCTCATCTGTCACGTATTGTGTTTCCAGTATTGAAGACTCTTTTATTTAATAACATTGTATTGAGGAGCTTCTTTACTGCGCGGATTTGAGTTTGTTGAATAACAGTCAGAGAGCGAGGTAGTGTGAGTGGCGGAGTGCGCACGTCATTCCCCTATCCCCCTGTCTTTCCCTCACATATGTACTGTAAAGTTGACAAAGGTGTTTTCACAGGTAAGGATAAGCATATGCCCCCAAAATCATTTATATCAAGTAAGGATCGGAAAAGGCTATGGGCTTTAATTTTCTCAAAATAGCTTTGTAACCTGTGAATAAAAAGACATTAATGTTTTATGAGAAACTATGGATATGCGTAATTTTCTTATCGATGTGGTCTACTGCTTTATACATAAAAAAGAATGTGTAGACGCCATTAGCAGGCTCCCTACAGATATTGCTCAGAGCTTACAAAATATGTTCCAGTTGTCACATGTCACTCCTAGGTAAGAATCTTCCCCCTCCCTCTCTTGACACCTAGTAGGTGGACGGTACTTCATAGCCAGGCTAATATCTCCGCCCCAGCCTAGACTGGCCAGGACTGGTTTGAACTAGAATAAGGTGGTTCCTGTGAACGCAGGGCTTGACCGCACACTGTACTTAAGGAAGGGGAAGCGTGAGAGATTGGAACACTCAGAATCGGACTAGGCACAGGAGAGGTTAATGTAGGCAGACCAAGAGAAGCTGACACATGTAGACCCACGGACCTCTGCCCCTCGCGATCTTAGTCAGGACGCCGGAAGAGTAGCTCCAGTTCTCACGCTAAATACACTGGAAGTATTTCGCCTACACGTCTACGTAACAGAAGAGTAAGTGACTGCTGGATGTGCCTTATAAGTTAAGGACTGCTCTTGCCATAAACTATCGTAGAGTCTGGGACTCGGGTTTAAGATATGTGGTTTTATCCTGCGGGAGACAGGAGACGTCATAAGCTAGAGGCCAGGCGTACACCGAGAGGAGTTAGAGGGAAGTGCTGGTCGTTGCGTTGTCACAAACTTGGGTTGGGTCGTTGTACAGCTTTAGAGATGTGTATTGCGGTAAAGCAGTTGTTTTAGTAGTGACAAGAGTAGGAGCTCTGTTGTCGGTCACGTATTGTATCTGTGTATAGAGCGGGATCATAGGCCGTGTCGCAGTGTGATTTCCCCTCTGGCTTTAGTTTGATTATCTTCTTGTCTGATTCCTCGCGGTATGACGTAATCAGGCAGCGTCTTACCATAGACACGAGCAAGGTGATTCTCTGTAAATAATCTGTAGATATATTTGATGTTGTCGAGTCAGTTAGTGTATGAAATATATGTTGAATAACGGCTCGCTGCAGTTGTGTCTTTTACGAGGGTGGGGGCTCTTGAGCTAGAAGTGTTTTGCCTGTGGGAGACTGAGCGAACGCGTCAGAGTATGAGAATCTTTTCCCTCGGTAGATTTCTCTAGTTATTCACATTATTTCATAGCGCCGTCACCCTTTGGTGTAGAAACCATTGACCTGGAACAGTAAAGGTTTTGATGACGATTGCTCAATTAAGTCTAGATTTACGAGATCACCATAAAAGTTTGTTTAGAAATTCTGGAGAAGTCGAGTCCAGTAAGTTAAGGTACGGCCCGTCGCGACACATTAAATGGGGGCTCGTCCCGAAAGATGCGTGCCTTATCTTAGTTGGACTAGGAATTAATGCATTTTTCTTGAATTTTCACTTTGTTTCTGATTCTGCAGTAGGATTTTTATGAAGATGGTTGATTGCTCTGAGGGTTATAGTGGTTAATCATATATGATTAGTTTTCTGTGCTAGTGCTTGTCAGAGGCACTCCTGTTAGTTTTTAACGTCACTGACGACGTTAGACTTAGGTTGCGTGTGCGTGCAAAAATAGGTTAAAACACTAGTGACTTTTCTCGTCCCACCAAGTGGCACAGGGTGGGATTAGTTAATTTGCGTTGCTTTCGTAAGGCCGCGTCGTAGTAGCTGATCGGCCTAGGTGTAAAATGGAGAGGATGGGTTTAGACAGTGAGTACTGCATGTCAGAGCCGGGAGAAAAAAAAAGAAAAAGAAAAGTCTTAGAGAAGAAGGGATGGAAATTTACGAACTGCAAGGGGATGATTTGAAGAAATACATTTATCAGGAAATAGCTCAGTGGGGTATAGCTAAAGCCGCGTTTCAGGAGAAAGAACGAGAGAAAGAACGTGAGGAGAGAGAGCTGCAACTGAAATTACGTCAGCTGGAACTGACTGCCGATTGCGAGAAAGAGGAACGCGAGTCTAAAGAACGCATTGAACGTGAAAAGGCAGACTTGCAATACAAGCTAGAGTTAGAGAAAGTTAAGGCAGGGCAGTCATCTAGTACCGAGAATAAGGTTGACACATCTATGACGACTCACGACTTTCTGACACAGACTGTGCACATGACACCAGTTACCCTATTTGTAGGTTTGGTTTTGATATATATATATATAATATTTACTTACGTTTTGCCTCAAACTAAGTGCATATCACGACGATGTTACTTAGACAGTTTACGTGCTGCCACACGTGGAACTGCTGTCACAACACAGGCTTCAGTCCCATCCGGTCACATTGTACTGACACCGGGCCAACCAGTTACCGTGCTGCCAGGGCAGTGCAGGGCAGGGCAGCTGCTAGATATTCCAATATTTCAGTCTAAAGCATGATTCGGCCGAGGTATGAACCACCGACCTCCCGCCTAAGAAGTGGACCAACAGACTACCGAGACGTACGTCATCTTGTTCATAGGAATGGTAGTGCAAGAAGAAGAGTATAAGTATTGGTGGAGAGAAAAACACATTTCTTTCGATTAGAGTCACCCTTCTACTATTCAATTTCTGTAATAATTGCTATTTTAAACGTTAATTTTCATAGTTGATATTGTTGATAATGTAAATTTATAATTGCTTAAGAGGATTATGTCAAAAACTGTGACTAATTTTGCCTTACCAAAAATTGTTAAATGGGCAGGATTGTTTACTGTGCAATTAAAAAATTTAAATTTAAGGAAAAAACTACTCATCTAACATAAATCTGAGACAAATAACACCGCTTAATGAAATGACGGTGGTGGTTGGAAGGGGAGAGGGAGGCATAGATGGGAAAATGAGGAGAAAGAAAAGGAAGGATAGATGGAGGGACGTTGACGGATAATTCTGTCTTGACGCTCTAAAACTACCGTAAAATCAGTCGCGTATTAATTACCTGTTTTCTCGAAGGAACTAATAAACTAGATTATGACCTATTTAATGCTTGCCAGAGATGCATAATACACGAGGGCAGAATGTTATTCCCTACAGCGAAATACCTTCATGGCAATGTTTTTAAAACATTAACCTTGTCAGATGCTAATCGTTGCCTCTGGCTTTAGTCCTTCGCCTACTGAAGATCGCTCACTGTTTCTAGATTGTAATGACTCCAATTTAGTGCAAATTAAATTGTGATTGGCAATTTATCACTGACCACAAATAGGAAAGGGTCAGTCGAGGTCACGAGGAGAAAGCAACTATATAAGTGATCGCCTGAGCGACGCAAGACACGATCCTCACCACCGAAGTCCTCCTACAACTTGGGAAAAGCAGTTCTTCAACTCTCTTGTAAGTAAACGTTTAAACGTGTTACCGAGTTGTACTCTGTACGGTTTTTCATGTTCACTAGTCTGTATGGCAGTCTTTGTAAAATTCAAATAATTCAACACGCTAGATTGTATACTAAGAGATTTCTAATGCCAGAGACTGCACTAGCAGAAAGGTTCCATTTTCTACTGTCAAACACAATTTTGGGTCAACCTTTTCTTTCCAAGGAAAGCTTTAGACGGACTGTTAAATTTTCTTAGGTTGTGCATCAACGACCAGTAAACGTTTGTTTCAGCTCCAAAATGAAGACTGTTGTCCTCCTCCTGTTGTGCGCCGTCGTGGCCATGAGCTCTGCCAGTTTCTTGGGTGCCGGTATCTACAACCCTCTGCTGTACAAGTCTGGCGGTCTTGGCCTGGGATACGGAGGCTTTGGTCTGGGATACGGCGGTCTTGGCCTGGGATACGGAGGTCTTGGCCTGGGATACGGAGGCTATGGTCTGGGCGGTCTGGGCTTCGGCGGCTATGGTCTGGGCGGTCTGGGATTCGGCGGCTACGGCCTCGGTCTGGGCTTTGGAAAGCTGGGCTTGCTGGGTGGCTTCAAGGGACTCTACTACTAAACGCTGTCGCCGATACGTAAGTCATGATGTATATTTAACATATCACCTACCCACGTTACAGAATAAAGCCAGAGCAATCAGTGTTTGATAATAAATGAGGTTATAAAATATATCAATATAACGTTTTATTGTTTTTAACATGTCAGTAAAACCTTTCCTCCGAAATAATTGGGATGGCTTTTGTGATGCTTTGTTTTCCATTTTTTTATTTTTGATGACTTGCCATATGATGTGCTGTTAATTTTTCTTCTGTTTCAGGTCTTTATGCATCGAAATCATCAAAACTGTTAAAACCAAACGCTGAGGTCATTTGCATGATATTAATTGAAGCATTAAAGATGTCTGTTTCATTATTTCTATCTTGGCTGTTTATTTTACCACAATATGGGTGCATCTATTTTCCCTTGTCTCTTTCTTGCCGTAATTGCACGCGCATTCCTCAATTGGTGCTTGAATTTAATTGTGTGCATGCTTAAGTGTGCGTCCGTGTTTGTATTAAGCAGACGTAATTAAGCACTTGTAATTGAGCAGGTGTAATTAAGCTGCCACAATATGCATTTTCTTTACTTTAGCAGTGTATCTCACTTCACCTCCGAAGTTTTTAATAATAGCCAACAAAAAAAAGTCCCCCAAGACAAACATGCTCGGGCGCATGTGCAAACACACAGCGCACGGAACTACTTTTGGAACAAAATCTGCCGCCACGTAGACGTGAATACCGCTAGTACGTAAACGTCAAACAACAGAAGAAAGAAACACCGAGTGCTGTTTCACAAGGAACATCAAAAACACCTACAATAAAGGGGCAACGATATATTTTATATGCAAACAGAAAATGTCAGAAAATGTCAATGTTACTGTATTTGCCAGGTAACAGTTTCATGCCTAACACAAGAAAAACATGAGGACATACAATTAATAACTGGAAAATTTTTTTTCTTACGTCAAAGTGACACTGAAGAGGTTTTCATGTGTTTTCACTGTGCACTGATGAGTTTCACGTTGTTCGAGTTGTACAATTGTACAAAAGTCGCTACACCACAAACATTTTTAATGGGTCGTTTCGGAATGTCTACACCTAGAATTAAATGTTTGTTCATAATAGCCATCAAACTAGTAGCCTACATTTCCAGTGAGTATTCTCATCATAACTCAAACACCCACTAACCTCAGTAGGTAAAATTCCCATATAACTCAATTTCCAAAAGAACAGTTTTTATACCAAATGTATTCCCAATTAAGCTCCAAACTGAGGTCTGTTCCTTTTCTGTAAAGGGTTACGTTTTCCTCTCTGAAAATGAAAACAGCAGAAAAATATAAAACTAAAATAAAAATACAAACCTCTGACAGACGCACCAAACACGTAGATAGACACTTACAATAATATTAGATAAGCCACTGCAGCGAATATCTTCACACAATATTAAAACGCCGAACAGCAAAGACGTCGATGCAAGTTCTAAACCTAATAGATATTAAGAAATATTCAATGATTGCGCTCCCGCCAGCAATATTACTTTGTACTGAATTCTTCTTGTCAAACTTCAAATTACACTATCAATTTGTCTCATGAAAACTGTCGATTTCAGAAATAGCAGAATAGCACTCCCGAAGAAAGATTATAATATAGAATTCAAATCAATTACTGAAGATACAATTTAACTTAGTCAAACTGAAAATTGAACGAATTCAACCAAAAATAGGCACCTAATATTATAAAGTAGATACGGACCATCTTTTTAATCTAAATACGAATTAACCCCTTTTGGTTTATCTTCTATTCATCGAACTGAATTTAACACACTTTTGAATGAGCATGGTCTATCGACAACAGCAGAAAGAACGACGGATTTTATAGCTACCGCTATCATCCAATTGTGCAACCTGATTTTGAAGGACTTCCTACACTTGCAGTTGTCAGTCTTGCCGGAGAAAGTAGTTTTAAACAAAATAAGTTCCAACTGTGATTAAAATACCCAATCTTTCATTTTAAAACAGACGCAACTCAACCTTTTTGTTTCTTCTATAGGGTGTAGAAAGTAACTTTCGTAGGAAGATATATTTATTCCCATCAAGGATAGCAGACGAGATGATTACGCCGCCTGCAAAAATGATCTCCCCTTTATGGTCCGGCATAATTCATCATCATGTTCTGTTTGATCGGCCTCCTGTTTATCACTCAGTCAAATGTATCCTATGCCACACTCATTCATTCAGGATTTTCTACTAGCATTTTGGCCTTGAATTTTCTTTTAACATACAGCTCCCTTTTCTAATCCAGACATTTTGCGGTCAGCACAGTTGTAGTATTGTTTTCCTGTGGCACCTTTATCAACACTGCTTTACTGCTGTTCTTTCATACCTGTGATAACATATTTGCTCGATATTGCTACATAGATTTACTGTCAAAGCTTTGTTAACAAAATCGTCTAGCTATCTCGCCAGAATCACAGTCTGGGAAAAACCCCACGTGTTAAGGAGGCGAAAGGCTCACTGGGTATGTGGCTGGATGATGGGAAGGTGGTTATCAGTGTGAAGAGGTGAAGCGGTATGGGCTATAATTACGTCTTGAAAGTCTGAAGACATAAAACAGTCTACGCATAACAAATGTCTCTTTTCTAAAACCAAGTCACAGAAGAAAACAAACTCTTCCATCGATTGAAACAAACTAGGGGAAAGGGCGCATGCCTAGGGCGACATACCTTTACGGCGATGTTTTAAAGGTCATCATCTTGCCACATACTTTCTTGTCATCACTTCCTCGCTTAAATTGCGCGTGGGCGCATGCCTAGAGCGACATACCTTCCGGCCATGTTTTACAGGTACTCATTTTCGCGGATATTTGCCCTTGCTTACTTGTTTTAATTCTTCACAGTCCTTCACCGGCTCCTAAAGTGCAATGAATCCAGTTCAGTGAACATTAAAATTTGATAGGTTATCCATCACCGGCAAATCAAGAGAAAAGGTTCAGGTGAGGCCACGAAGAGAAACGGACTATATAAGTGACCTCCTCAGAGACGCAAGACGCGATTCTCACCTCCTACAACTCGGGAAAAACAGTCCTTCAACTCTCTTGGAAGTACGGATCAAACATAATTCTAGATTACTTCCCCTTATGTTCGACCTTGGCTTTTATGTTCTTCTTTGGATCATAAGTGGTTTCCTGAAGTTACTGTAAAGTTGAACAGGTTTTTCCCTACATACTCCTGTATTTACAAGCCACGCAAGATCACATATTAACATTCATCTCTTAACAGAGATAGTACAAGTAGTGGGAATAAAATTTTTTATCTCACCGAAATATTTAGGTAGAATTTAATACTCATTTTGGGTCCTTTCATATATATGTAAGTTCTGTACTTATAAGCAAACAAAGGTTATACGATAGTGTATGCTATACTGAAACACAGGTGGACATTAAAGCTTTATTCATCAAATACGCGCTTACTCTTTAATCGGTTTTGGCTTTGATGCTTTGTGATTTTCAAAGTGGGATATCGTAAATATACATCTATCCATGACTTACTTATCGGGCGTTCGTGCGTATGTGGGCACTTGTGGATAACATTGATAACTTACAGCCCCATACAGTCTTCGTCATGCAAATATAGTTTAGAACATTTCCCAATTATGCTCAAAAACTGGAAAACTTTCTTTATCCATACAATACCACATCAAGACTATACCTATGTTTTAAGACTCTAAAGAATACTTGACTATTCGAACATTCTACTTTTTTGAATACATCTCATTTTCACGCAGACAGTGTGATAAATTACATTACCCCCCTCTCCTCCACACACACACACACACATTCACCCTCTCTCAGTCTCTCTCTCTCACACACACAACATAGCGGTACACTCGTTATTACATGAGCATGTGTGTGTGTGCGTGCGTGCGTGTGTGCGTGCGTGCGCGCGCGTGTTTGTGTGCGTTACATATAAAAACATGGACAGAAGCTGGAGTACAATAATGTGAAGCAGCTTTTTGTAAGGCCAGAAGCGCATGAAAATGTCGATTTCGGAAGGTAGCAAAAGTATCGCTACCAGGCAAATTACAAAAAAGTATTAATAATGTAATATTGCATGTAAAACTTTCAATCAACGTGTGACGTGGCGGGCGTACCTTAACTTATCGGACTCGACTTCTCAGAATTACTGGACACACTTTTATGATGATCTCGTAAAATGTAGATTTAATTGAGCAATCGTCACCAAAATCTTTACTGCAACAGGTCAATGGTTTCTACACCAGAGGGTGACGACGCTATGAAATAATGTGAATAACTAGAGAAATCTACCGAGGGAAAAGATTCTCATACTCTGACACGTTCGCTCAGTCTCACACAGGCAAAACACTTCTTGCTCAAGAGCCCCCACCCTCGTAAAACACACAACTGCAGCGAACTGTTATTCAACATATATTTCAAACACTAAATGGCTCGACAACATCAAATATATCTACAAATTATTTACAGAGAATCACCTTGCTCGTGTCTATGGTAAGACGCTGCCTGATTACGTCATACCACGTGGTATCAGACAAAGAAGATAATCAAACTCCAGAGGGGGAATCAAACTGCAAAACGGCCTATGATCCCGCTCAATACACACATACAGTAAGTGACCGACAATAGAGCTCCTACTCTTGTCACTACTGAAACAACTACTTCTGCGATACACAACTCTGAAGCTATACAAACTGAATCAATAAGTGACGAACGACAGAGCACCTACTCTTGTCACTACTAAAACAATTGCTTGACCGCAATACACCGATACACTAAGTGACCGACAACAGAGCACCTACTCTTGTCACTACAGAAACTCCTGCTTTACTGCAATACACAGCTCTAAAGCTATTCAACGACCGACAATGAAGTTAGGACACTGTACAACCACCACTACTGCTACCTCCCTTTTGACGAACGTCCGGCCACTAACTTATGACGTCTCCTGTCTCCGGCAGGATAAAACCACCTATCTTAAATCAACACGAGTCCCAGACTCTAAGATTATGGCAAGAGCAGTCCTACAAGGCACAACAACAGTCACTTACTACTTTGTCTAGTAGTCGGCAGAATACACCCCGTGTACCTGCGTGAGATGCTGGAGTCCTTTACTCTTTTCACGTCTTGGCTAAGATGGCGAGGGGTAGAGATCCATGGGTCTACACGTGTCCGCTTCTTGTGGTCCTCCTACATTAACTCTCTCTCCATGTCCTGTCCTCTCTATGTGTCCGTCCCTGTAATCGCGTTTTTGCCTCCTTAAGTAGTAGGCGTTCTGACGCATTGACCTCGAGTAAACCGGTTCTGGTCAGACTAGGTGGAGCAGGGCAGCTGCCATGACCAATGGCGTATCGCTCACCTACCTAGATGTGAAGAGAAGGGGAGGAGCTAGCAGGCTAAACTAAGAGTGACACAACGAAACTGATCATTAAACGAATTCAATGGAATTCTCAAGTAACGAATTAGAAAAAGATGTTTATAACGTACAAGGGAAATCAATTGGATTTATTTATATTTTGTACTTTCTAATGGTTGAATTTAAAACAAGGGAACTGGACGAAACCAAGACATGACAAAGACAAAGACGAAGACAATCTACATTTTTCGGGGCACTACCCCTTCATCAGGACGACACAAAAACGACGAAAAAAACGGAAAAAAACGAAAAAAGAAGAAAAAGACAGCTTCAACAGATGTGGCGCATGAGCTGGACAGCAGGAAAATGACTAAGAGAAAGTGAGTAAGAAGGGTTAAAAAGAGGGGCAGCCAATCGCAAGGTGGGTAGGAAAGGGTAGGGAGGGGTGGGGGTGGAGAGGGGGCCGGGTGGAGAGAAAACCATGGGCCTCCAGAATTTTTGTCAAATTTTTAACGTTTTGGGAGATATTACATCAGTTGCTTTTCGCTGTTTCTGCAAAGGATTCTGGTAGACATGCTGCGAAAGTTAAAATTCTTGGTAACGACAAGCCAGACTTAGACAAGAAGTCGACGCTTTGAGACATGCCTCTTCTTTAGACGACACAAGCAGATAACAGATAACAGATTATAAATAAAATGGTCAAATACAAGAGATTCAACACAAAACGACAAGATAGGACAAATAGTACAGTCCACATGTGATCTATTTAATGGGACCTATTTAATGGATTTTCTCTGTTTTCTTTTTTCTTAAAATGCTTGACTAAGGGTTAAGTTCTTTTCTACTTAATGAATAAATTTTACAGTCACTGATTTAAGACTTGTCAGATGAATGGCTTGCTAGATGGAGGGAGGAACGAGGATTATGGTGAAAGGAGGGAGGGAGAAACTGATAGGAATGAGAAGGAACGGATATAAGGAGGGAGGGAGATTAAAATCTGTACTGAAACTCGGAACCAATCAAAAATCCGTTTCACAGTAAGGCACGTCGTAAGTGTCTCTTATTTGGAAGGAACTGATCGCGAACATCAACTGTGACCTGTTTAATGGACTTGCAAACGTTAGGTCCATGACGTTAGGATGAAATTTTATAGCGACCACCTTTAGGGTAATCTTTTACAAGCACCAATTATGTCGAATGTTAATCGTTGCCTCCTGGCTTTAGTTCGTTATGAACCGACGATCAATCACGGGGTTCTATACTAAATTACATTCAATATAATGAAAATTAAATTGATAGGCAATCCGTCAGTGACAGTCAACAGGAAAATGTCAGTTGAGACCACGATGAGAAACGGACTATTTAAGTCACCACCTCCGAGACGCAAGACACACTTCTCACCACCGAAGTCCTCCTACATCTCGGGAAAAACAGTTCTTCGACTCTCTTGTAAGTACAGGCTTAAAGTACCCAGTCTTGGTTTCATACATTCTTCAATGCGAAGTCTGTGTTTACTAGAGTTACTGTAAAAAGTTGGAACACGTTTCTTTAAATGTTTAGAGATGACGGTCAAAGAAAGATTATGTAGTAAGATTCATCGCTCGCCAGAGAGTGCACAAAGCGAAAAGATAAAATAATTGGATAGAAAAATATAGTTTTATAAACCCACCAATTGCGAACTGGTGATTGCTTATAATGGTCCAAGAAAAGTATTTGTAGTGTTTGGATGGCACCTCTCTTGACTGCGCTCCATCGTGAATACTCCTTTTGCAACAGACATAAATGGAAAAAATCCACAACATTATTAACTTATTTTCAGCTCCAAAATGAAGGCTGTTGTCCTCCTCCTGTTGTGCGCCGTCGTGGCCATGAGCTCTGCCAGTTTCTTGGGTGCCGGTATCTACAACCCTCTGCTGTACAAGTCTGGCGGTCTTGGCCTGGGATACGGAGGCTTTGGCCTGGGATTCGGCGGTCTTGGCCTGGGATACGGAGGATTTGGTCTGGGCGGTCTGGGATACGGCGGCTATGGTCTGGGCGGTCTGGGATATGGCGGCTATGGTCTGGGCGGTCTGGGGTTCGGCGGCTACGGCCTCGGTCTGGGCTTTGGAAAGCTGGGCTTGCTGGGTGGCTTCAAGGGACTCTACTACTAAACACTTCCACCATTGCGTGAGTAATGAATAAATGCGTATTCACCAAAGCACGTTTCCCTATTAAGGAAGACCACTAACTCATAAAAGCAATTAAAAATTATGTCTAAGTTTTTCAGGTTTGATCTCCTAATATGAGTTTTTGGTTATGTCTCGTTTGTTTAACACCTACATAACCTATTCTTTCACAATATTTGAGTTATCTATTTAACTGTCCTGCCTACTCGTTTAATGGTCAGCTTAATTAACTTAAACTGTTTTTTTTTCTATTTCAGATCTGTATCCGCATACCTTTTCATAGGTATTGAAACCCTGTCCTGTTGAATGTTTATCTCATGTAAAGCAATAAACATTTTTGTCAGTATTCTGGATTTTTTCTTCATCCTGTTAACGAAGCGTGAATGAATGCATGTATTTCATCTCTCTGGCTCTGAGTATGGGCTTTTGGGTTGTGCATAAAATTTCTAATGTGCTTGCATATATATCTTTGAATAAGGGCGTGTGTTGACGTGTTTCTGTGACAGAGTGAAAGAAACAGAAAGAGAATAAAGAATGTCAGAGAGGTGAGGCTTTACGCATTCTGTCTACCTGTACAAAAATATGATTTTTACAAGGAGAGTTGTGGTTTAAAGTACCCCCCCTCTTTTTTCTAAAAGCCTCACCCACACACACAGCCGCGGCCATTGCATATAGGCAACACGTTCGTTGTTTGTATGTACAAGCACATACGGCTGGACACAATAGCACTTTTAAAAAGACTGAGCTCCCCTGCTTTTCCACCTGACAAGGCTGCAGGCTGGGAAAGAAAACAGGGGTAGGATCAAAGGCACGACGAGAGACTGATGAGTAAGACCAAAATTAAATTCTGGTCTTGATGATAATCAGTAACCGTGCTGTGATCTTGCCTTGGTCTCCAAAACCAAGACTGACACACGGGAGAGAAAGACAGTTTACCACACCAATAAATGGTGGGGCATTGTATTCGCACTATTGTCTTTACGATCAATCACACGATCTACTTTATAGTCAATGACAGGTTTAAAATAAAGATTTGAACTAAAATCTTATTGATCGGCTTACGTCAGAGAACAGGCGCTCACAATGCAAAAAGGATTAACCCTAAGAGGATGCATTATTATGCGTGTTTTGATTATTATTGGAAGATACAGCAGCTACATCAAAGAAAGGCTTTTCTTATTTTAAAAAATACACAGATAAAAGAGAATCGAAAGGACGGCGAAAAATGAAAGCGATCAAGCAAATCAGGAAACCGTATGTCTGAAGGAACAGACAAGGCAGGCTTCCTTTAAGGACGGGTATTTAAGCCAGTTGAACGGCTTCTCCCAGTTATGTACGGAACCGATTTGTTTTAATTAGAAAATGTATTTATTCGTAGCTAAAAACTGAGGTCAATGACTCAGTGTGTCCATATGTAGAAGTTGTAAAGATACCTTTAGGAAAGTTCTAAAAAGACTTCAAACCACTAAGACGAATCCGAATGTTACAAATGAAATGGGCAATGATGCATCAGATGGGAAGGAAACTGAACAAAGGTAAGGGAGAAAACAAGTGGTCCAAAAATCACAACTGAATGATGCAGGAGAAATAGAAAAAAAGGCCAAAGTCCTCGGCTATTCACTCCGCGTATTAAGGTTTTCTTAACTGGAGGAAATGCATTCTACCTGTTGGCTCCTTACTGGTTTATTATGATCGTGTCTTATAGAGAAACTAGAGAATCTGAAAGGCAAAGTTCTGTTTTGAAAAGGATATAAAGTCGATTATGCGTTCGATGGAGCCGCAGAAACAAATGACAAACGCATCGGTGCAAGTACTTGCGTGTAAATCCACTCTAATTTAAAAGTATAAACACAAACATCATAAAGTACGAAATCGTGTATCTAGTTTTCCTAATGAGTTCTCTTAACTTCTTTGTTTTGGTTCTTTATGTGTTCTGTTCGATCTGTTTTCCTTGTTTATAATTTTCGTGGGAAAAAAAATATTTGCCAGATAAATCGGGATTCCCCATGTCACAAACCACAGAGTGCCAATTTATCTCATTTCGGAGCCTACGAGACATAGTTTTTAAGATTTATTCTCCTCCACTATATACCATTGACCTATGAGGCTAATTCCCTGTAAAGAAAAAATACGTTATATGTTATTTATCTTTATTATTTTACCTTGTCCATCATTTACTTGTATTTGTTCGCTACCCGCTGTTTTCCTGACAACTTTCTTTTTCTTTACTGTTCATTTTACACTGTAAAAAAAGTTTTGTGTTAAAAAAAGCTAAGAGAACAAAAGCCTTTACGTTGTTTCAGTGGATTTGTGGTACTTCCTTACCATTTGCATCCATCTCTCATTTTGGCTGAAGCCTTGATGAAGTGAAACTATCTCTGAAAAGAATGTCGCAAAAGTTTTGTATGAAAATGGTTGAATGCTTGTATAGAACGAACAGAAAAGGCTGTGCGTGTGTTGGGATTATCATCTTCTACTGACCAAAACTTTAACAAAATATCACGATGCAAATTTCTTTAGACGCTTAAATAGTGGATTTTCTTTCTCTCTCTCTCTTTCACTCAGAGATAGAACGAATCTCGCGTGCGTGTCCATGCGTGTGTAAATTCAGTGTGTTAAAATATGTGCGTTTTTGCCTCATTGTCATTCTCAGCATATATTCTTGGTTATGACGAAAAATATGACAAATACGAAGCTTTTACTTTTAACTTGAACCCCCCACCCCACCCCGAGAAGACTATACAATTACACAAATAATAAGAAAGCCCTCAACAGGGTGGGGGAAATTAGGGAGAAATATGCATAGAGGAAAAGAAGCATTGACTGAAATAAGGAGAAAGAAAAATAATTCTGAATATGAATGAAATATCCCTCTGATAAAAGTCTCTATTTTCTTTGAAAAAGAAAGCGATCAAGCGAAAGCGATCGACAGTACTTAAACTGTTGGACTATGCTCCACAGACGCCGTGTCCAGCAAGGACTGCCTATTGCCCTCGGGCGACATACCTTTACGAGGATGTTTTACAAGTATTAATTCTACCAATCGCTTATTACCGCCTCGTGGCTTGAATTCTCCTTGGGCTGACGATCGTTCACGGTATCCCAAACTCTAATGACTATAATTATGCGAAAATGAAATTGTGACAGGCAATTCATCACTGATGACCGGCTCTTGTTGCCACGAAGAGAAACTCTCTATATAAGTGACCACTTGGACGTCTCCAACACGATCCTGACCATTGAAGGGCTCCTACATCTCGGGAAAAGCAGTTTTCAACTCTCACGTAAGTACAGGCTTAAGGATACCTCTGAGCTACGCTTATTCTATGCATTTTATTTCTTTTTTCGTCACTACCACATCAGTTATCTCTGTAATTATGTTCAAGTCGAAGAGGTGTTAAAATTTCGAAGTATTCACATACAATACAGAATGTTTAATATATTTCATCATTAAGGGATCGGTCTCTTGTCAAAGACTGTACTTGGAGAAATTTCAACTAAAAGAAAAACAAGTTTCTTACGCTATCCAGAGATATTTAGCTAGGTTTTAATAGTACTTGTCTAGTGCATCAGGAGCTAGTGGACTAGCTCTTTGGACTTATGACGGGCTGAGACCTACGAAGAACCCTTCAACCCGCATAGGTGTACACAATTCTAAAAAAAAAAATACTGCTTCTTCTGACCTACTAGACGTAAAGTGATATACTTTATATATTTGGAACGATATGTTCTTGGACATCAACACGCAAATAGTATTTTTATTTGGAAATGTTAAATAATACTTATTTTTCGGTATTAAATGAAGACACCCTGTAAACAAAATTTAAGACATTGTAGCAGCGTCCATGTGTCACAGCTTGTAGACTTGCAAAAGGCAAGTAAATCCAGTAATCAACCATATTCCTTTAAAAATAAAATGTTGCTGAATAGTATCGCTTAAAAATTATACACATTTCCACCCTAGAAGTTCACAATCTGTTCACAACTGAGGTATTTTTGTCCAAAACTGCCGCAAAACATTTTGAGTGGCGGAAACTGTCCTTGTCTGCCCCAAACCGAAACTTTAGAACTTGCAGGGGAAACAACCGATGATAGCACTTTCCTATAATACAAAGGTTAGTTCCCTTATGACAACCCCAACAAAGTACTGGCAGCGCTAGACACAACCGTATGCTGACGTATGCCACGTTCCTTACTTTCGACTCTCTCTTTGCTACGTGTTTGGGTACGGTAGGCTCCCTTGATTGCATACGTCAGCATACGGTTGTGTCTAGCGCTGCCAGTACTTTGTTGGGGTTGTCGTTTGACGATTTATAGCGCTCTGTCCTCATTTGTTCTTTATTACTTCCCTTATGGTATTGAGTACTACAGAATTTTTGGATCTGCCGAAACATATATAGCATTCGGCGCGGCCGCTTGGCCTTTAGTGATTACTGAAACATAAGCTTCAGCGCGGCCCCTATGAGTAAGACAAATTCTAACAATACCCCCACCCCCGGGGCAGTGCCACGTGCTGACAGTATGATTTATTTACATTTTGTACACAAGGAAAAAAGTTAGAGTGATCAACAGTATACGTACATAACTTGCGGAGTTACATTATTCAGACTCCATATTAGCCTCTCGTCATAATGGATTGTTGAGAAAACGGCTGATAAGATGAAAGTTAAAACTTTGAAGTGAAACCCTAAGAAACCCCCTTATAAGCCTCACATGTACCTAGCAGTACTCTCGAACTTTCTAGAAGCTGCACGACCATGAATTGTCACGCGATAGCTTACAGCGGATGCTGTTCTCATGTTTAGATTCATTGCCGCTGCAAAAAAAAGTGTTCCAAACTACGTGCCCGTCAGCTGAAAGCAACATAATCTGAAAGAAATCCTTTTGGCTTCTTTAGGAAGAGTTAAACTTCTAATGCTCTTATTTAAATGATCTGCAAGTTAAACAGATTCTGTTACGGACAGCCGAAGTAAATGTGGAACATAAGTCCAAGTAGATAATGCACACTATACTTTCGGTGTTGGCAAACTTAATCAACATTTCTTTGAATAATAGCCTGAATTTAAGCTGCAGGTGTCTACACACCTTTTTTGCACAAACGCTTCAATTGTTCCAACCATTCCAACAATCGCTTCAGTGTGCAAATCAGGAGATCTAGCACCTTAGAAGCAACAGCATGTTACCACTTACTCCTTGGTCATGAAAGTAAAGTAACTCTGAATTTCGGAAAAAACACAATTATTTATGAGTCTCTTACATTGCCGATTGCGTGGCCTATCAGAATTGGCTGCCTCGTGTGACGACAACATCCCTGCCTATATTCTATATACTCATAACGTTTTTTCCGAATGCATGCACATGTCTTTTCTTTAAATTTCTTTTCAGCTCCAAAATGAAGACTGTTGTCCTCCTCCTGTTGTGCGCCTTCGTGGCCATGAGCTCTGCCAGTTTCTTGGGTGCCGGTATCTACAACCCTCTGCTGTACAAGTCTGGCGGTCTTGGTCTGGGATACGGAGGTTTTGGCCTGGGATACGGCGGCTTTGGTCTGGGCGGTCTGGGATACGGCGGCTATGGTCTGGGGGGTCTGGGGTTCGGCGGCTACGGCCTCGGTCTGGGCTTTGGAAAACTGGGCTTGCTGGGTGGCTTCAAGGGACTCTACTACTAAACACTGTCGCCGACACGTAAGTCATGATGTATATTTAACATATCACCTACCCACGTTACAGAATAAAGCCAATACACCAAGGAAGTACAGAACAGTCAGTGTTTGTTCTAAGTTGTATAGAGTATTGTGATTTTGGTGGCGGCTTCAAGGGACTCTACTAAACACTTTACCCAACAGGTATGTCTCGTCGATGTATCCATACGTACCATAATAGGATTGCCAACAAAAGTTGATTTATCACACTTCCATTAGGATGTGCATGGATAATATGATTTTTTTGGAAATGGTTATATAGAAACATGAATTGTTGTATTTTGTAATGCGCTAGTAATAGTTTCGTTAACAGTTCACATGGCTTTGTTCTGTCTTACTGGTTCTCTCATCTGCTAATTAACCTACAATTTTTTTTCTTTTCCAGGTCTCTTTGTGGCGACTTTCTCATATTGTCTCTAGTTTTCGTTTAATGACACAAAATAAATAATGAAATATTTGTTTGTCTTTACTGGTTGTTGGGCTACTACCCAAAATATGTATTTATCTATTGTCTGTCTGTCTGTCTGTCTGTCTGTCTGTCTGTCTGTCTGTCTGTCTGTCTGTCTGTCTGTCTGTCTGTCTGTCTGTCTGTCTGTCTGTCTGTCTGTCTGTCTGTCTGTCTCCGTGTGTCTGCCTCCGAGTTAGTTGCGCATACAGGCGATCACTTGAGAGAGACGGAGGGAAAGAGAACCTTGAATTTTACTGAAAAACCCAGGGCTGGTTTCAACGAAGGGTAGGGGAGGGGGAACGTGGGAGAAATATACACAGACGTAAACATAGTTGCCCATATTAGGGTATCAGCAAGCATATACATATACACGTCTCTAACTGCAGCGTGTAAAGAAAGGGACTAACCAAAACTGCAGACTACAAAAAGCCCTCGAAAGTATATTTGCCTACACTGACTAACGCTTTTGGTTTTGCTGCTTGTCAACAACAAAGACAAACGTAGAACTTAAAGGAGAAGAAAATATTTACTGAGAATACGTTTATCTCAAAAGTTATACACGACAATACTTTGTTTCTCTGCGAGTATTCCTGAATTCTTACTTGCCTATACCAATCTATTTCCCTACTTATCTACAAGTTCACAGGTATACATAGACACTAGTAGCCAAGGACGCACGCACACATGAAGCCATATAGCAATATAGGAAACAAATTTTTGACTGGATTTGTTTATTTGTTTATTTTTGTTAGGGTTGATTTTTATTGTTTGTTTTTCTTTTATTAATGAGTATAACCGTTTGTTGTTTTCTGCAAGCTGAAGATGTACGTAATCAGTTCTGCTTACTCCTTGTAGCGTCAGAAAATGATGCAAGACCATTCATTCTTGAAAACTGACCATTCTGCAGCATATTTGCTGTCTTTTCCAACAATGTCAATACTTTTTTTCTTCTGTTTATAAACGTGTTTATTATCAGAAGAACAATAATGGTCTTATATGAATAAACCCATACTCTGCGGATCTGAAACAGAGATTATATTAACATCCTTACATCCACGTAATTAGAAATATCATTATCAATGCGTACATTAACATTCTTTTATCCACATCCATAAATGCAGTTGTACATAAGTAGATCTGGTACTCATTAGCATCCTTACATCCAGGTGCATTACAGCAACTGCATTATATCAATGCTTGCATTAACACCCTTCTATCTACTGTTCATACACAGAAGCACCCGTACATACAGGTAGCATCCTCACATCAACGTGTACAGAATCATCAATGCATTCTCGTTTAAAGTAATTGCCTCATAACTACATTAGAGATGGGTACTTCACAAACAGGGCTAATCTAACATGTAACAGTCCGAGATTTTAAGTAACACGACTATCCAAAAGACACAATATTTAGTCGTGCACAGCAAAACTAGACCTTCCGAAATACGCTTTAGAACCAAACCTTTTCAGATCTCTTTTATGCTCGAGAGGCCGAAAACTAAATAAACACGTTTTCTGTGTCCAAAACTGCGCACACCTTACGTGTTTACAAGTTCTCCCTCTACAAGGATTAAACTGGTTTAAACTAGTAGATTTGTGTAAGACTTTAAAAAAATTATTTAAAAAAAATAAAGGTCCGTATTCTTTTAACAGTTATACACTTTCTCTTATTTTCCATTATGTATGTGTAATTATACAGATCTGTTTGACTGTCGTTTATTTATTTTCACTCATA
>SMGT01014990.1:249998-260126 GCA_004794575.1 Lanistes nyassanus | reverse complement strand
GTAACGACAGTCACGAAAGTGTCAGACACAGATCTGGAAGACAGTCAGAGTCAAGAGTCTCGAGACACTGATTTGGAAGAGGAGAGTGGAAGCCAGAGACAAGATACCGAAGCGCAGGGACGGGGTGTCTAAACAAATAACCGCGATCATACTGAAGATGCCGACACTAAAAACACCTCAATATGCGAACAGTTTGTGAACTTCAAGGGTGCAATTGTGTTTTATTTCACAGTGGAACCATTTACCAACAGATTCAAAGTGGAATACTCCTGATTACTGGATTTATTTACCTGTGGGAAGTGTAGAAGCAGTGAAACCTTCTTTTGTGCCAATTTTTTGTGTGTGCAAAAAATGACTATATTTGGCACCAAATAGTAAGTACAATTTAATATTTTTAACTAAGAGTAGTGTTTCCAGTGTGATGTGGAAGAATAGATCTTTCTAAATATGTAAAATATATTATGATGCGTTTGGTAGTTTTCAAGTAGTATTTGTTTTTAAAAAGTGTAAATCTGTGTCGCCCCCTGGGGTTACTACTTTGGGTTTAACCCTTCGGATCCAAAGAGTTAAACTGGTTTAAACTAGTAGATTTGTGTAAGACTTTAAAAAAATTATTAAAAAAAAAAATAAAGGTCCGTATTCTTTTAACAGTTATACACTTTCTCTTATTTTCCATTATGTATGTGTAATTATACAGATCTGTTTGACTGTCGTTTATTTATTTTCACTCATATGGAGTTAAAATGAACATGTTTCAATGTGTTTTCCTCTTTACGATTGTCTCGAATCAATGAAGAACAACCCCCCCCCCCAAAAAAAAAAAAATCGAAAGTCAAGAAAAACAAACTTTCTTAAGATATCGACTTTCAAAAACAGAAATAAAAACTGTATTCGCCTGTCAAGATTCAGATAATTCATCAAATAAAAACATATTTGTGTTAACTTACCATTGGTGTCCCATTGAGCTGTGCTTTCCTTTAGTAATGTTTGCCTCCTCCGATCAGACCCCCTCCGAACCCCACACCTCCGCCAATCAGACCGCCGCCAATGACGCCAGCACCAAGACCCAGTCCACCCACTCCCACCACGGGACCTCCGATCACTCCCAAGCCGCCGATGCCTCCGTAACCTCCGATGCCTCCGTGACCGTAGCCTCCGTATCCGCCTCCATATCCACCGCCGTATCCGCCGCCATATTTGGAGACGACGACAGGAACGGGAACACCAACAGGAACGGGCACAGCGACTTTAGTGGGATAGTAGGAGTCAGCAAGGGAGGCAACCACCAGGGTGCACAGTAGCACGAGAACCTTCATGTTGGATCTAAATCAATCAATCAATCAATCAATCAATCAATCAATCAATCAATCAATCAATCAATCAATCAATCAATCACCAAGTCTCAAATTTTAAATATTCGTCCATGCCTCTCCCGCTCCCTCACCCCCTCTCTCTGTCTCTTGTTGTATCCAAGAAAAACACAGGAGAAAAAAAGTACCACATAAGGAAAGCTTGTACTCTTCTACGCAAAACGGACTTGAAATAAACTCACAAGAACAATGTGGATGTGCCGCTCGGTAGGTGCGTAGAGAGAAATGTGTGTGTCTGCAGTCAACGATCATCCAATATTTAAAGGTCCTACTTTTTGCCTGAGGGCGTTTTAGACTGTCAAAAGAGAACTAGTCGGTTAAAGAAGGCTTTTAATTTTTTATATGAAAAGGGGGGATCTTTTCCTACAAAATTGGAGTTGGATTGATTTGATTGATGTATCTGTCATGCGCTTCTTGGTTCGCCCCTAATAAAACATTGGCTTTGGTTTGCTTTGCTTGGAAATGAAGCTAATTAGAAAAAACCTCGTCATAGACTTTTTGCAGTAATTTTTCCAGGACGACTATTATCTATCATCATTAAAATGTCATCGTAAAGAATTGACACTCATATGATATTTAAAACATATTTTTGTCAAACTTACTTTTTTATTATGGGAAGTGAAATGATCAAATTTCCGGCAGACAGAACTAATCAAAAGCACAAACCACGATTTAGAAAAAATTAAAGAAAACATAAAATATTAATGGCGTTAAAGGAACTAAGTGCTACGGCCCCGAGGCTAGAAACCAACTGTATATAAACTGACTGTCAATGTACTTACACAGTGTGTTTCCCGACCTCCAAGCCTTTTGAAAGTCGTCATAGAACTGCAGACCATTCGGTAAGTCGACTGACAGCTCACACTGAACGAGTCTGTCCGAGATAGTCACCTGTATGTCGATCAGCCTAACGCTCTGTGTATCTTGCTGATCTTGTATAAGGAAACAATGACAAAAATATATAAATATATATACCTATATTATATATCTATAAATGATAAGGAGACAAGTAGCGCGACTCCTGCCAAGGTGTATCGTGCTTCCTAATGGGTTAGAACTTCTAGGTTTTATGATTGATTGATTGATTGATTGATTGATTGATTGATTGATTGATTGATTGATTGATTGATTGATTGATTGATTGATTGATTGATTGATTTAGATCCAACATGAAGGTTCTCGTGCTACTGTGCACCCTGGTGGTTGCCTCCCTTGGTGACTCCTACTATCCCACTAAAGTCGCTGTGCCCGTTCCCGTTCCTGTTGGTGTTCCTGTTCCTGTCGTCGTCTCCAAATATGGCGGCGGATACGGCGGTGGATATGGAGGCGGATACGGAGGCTACGGTCACGGAGGCATCGGAGGCATCGGCGGCATCGGCGGCATCGGCGGCATCGGAGGCATCGGAGGCATCGGAGGTTACGGAGGTATCGGCGGCTTGGGAGTGATCGGAGGTCCCGTGGTGGGAGTGGGTGGACTGGGTCTTGGTGCTGGCGTCATTGGCGGCGGTCTGATTGGCGGCGGTCTGATCGGAGGAGGCAAACATTACTAAAGGAAAGCACAGATGAAAATGTCATGAAGGGTAAGAGAACTCAATGGGAGGACTTTTATTCTAAATGTGAATGACTGGATGCCGACAAAATGATATTATAGAAACAAGAAATCTCTGGATTATCAGAACCAGATTTTCGCCTTATCATCCCACTGCAATTCCTTTTTTAATTTCTTTTAATAGCCAACCCTTGAGACTTTAGTACAAGGATTTTTTGTAGTGTAGGCATGGTCATTTTCCTTTAATTATAAATATTTTTTTACAAAGATGGGATCAGTGTTAGAGGATGTGATTGATTACCTTCTGTTAATACGGTTGTGATGCATATGGTTGAAATGCCTGATAAAAACGGAAGATTAAACTTGTTATAATCAACCGAGTGAACATTAAGTTCCTTGTGGAGTAATCACATACCACATGAGTTTAAAGTGTCTTTAAGGTAGTCCCATGTAAGGTTACAGGTATGACTTTTGTTTCAGGTCTACAGGATATCGGCTTGATCCTAGTCTGCAACTTCTTTCTTATGGAAATAAACATGGTGAAAAACTGATAACAATGTTTTGACGTGTTTATTATGCTTAATCCTGAGCACATGCAGGTATGCAAGAAACCCGGAAATTTTACTTACTCAAGAATAGCCACCATGACAGGAATAAGTTCCTTGAATAACCCATGCAAGAAAACCGAACAGATTATTTTCACCTCGTTTCTCGGTAATAATTAGTATGTTTGGTCGTTCCACGAGCGAATAGCTTATTCCAAGTTTAGCGAAAGAACCTTTTCAGAGAGAAAGAATCTGCTTTCGGGAATAAATTTATAATCGTTGACATGCATACGGATCCTGATTATATTTCTACTTCCAGAAGATTATTAGAGACAGCATTAAAGAGAAAACCCTCAATAATAGCGCTAGTTTAATTTAAAGAATTCAACTCGCTACTGCAGAAAAGAAATACGATTTAAACTAACGTGGTGATAGACACTTTTTCAGGTCCACAGCTTATTCTATCGACACGGAAAATAAGAAACAATAAAAATAGATGAGAACTAAATTTGACACACCTGTGGATTTTACTTTTGTGGGGGGAATGTACTATGAGTGACAGGTGTGATAACTAGCTGTGTTTTAAAGAGGAAGCCTAAGCAGAAACTTGTCAAAGCTCCTCGCAAATATTGAAAACGAAAAACAAAGTTCGAAGTAGGCCTACAACGATATTTTACAGCAAATTTTCTTTCTTTTTTGTTTTCGATTTGTTGTGTATCTTTTCTATTTTCCTGAAGTTCTCTATTTTTTTTGTACTTATTTCTGTCTTTTTTTCTTTTCTTTTTTTTACAATGGTTTGCATACTAGTTGCATCAAGGGAGGTAAATGATCATTAAAACAGATGACTCCCTTTTTGAAGTTGTTTCCCTTGTAATGGTCAAGTCACTACTAGCCTGTGTCAATAGATCTGTAGATTTACAGCAGTGGATGTGGCATGTAACAATTGACCACTAATATACTGTCTGTGACCAGGAGTGCAACTAAGTGTGTAGCCTTTATTGGTCGAGTTAATAAAAGCTTTAATGTAAGGGAATGCACCTAAAAATTATAAAGTAATTGCTACAGGCAATGGTAGATCATATTTGGTAATTAAACGTCAGGTCAAAGGTTTTTAATGACCTGGGTTGAACCGCTAGGGTTTGGGGGGAGGGTTTTAAATAACGTTTGAATCAGCAACCAGCAACCTGCCACGCGCTCACGCGAAGTTCTATCAGCAGAGTTTTCGAGGTCCTTCCCCAAAACCCAGACGGCTTGTCCTATGAACAGGTGCCCACTGGCGTGAACAATTGTCGTCTGTTAATACAACACGTCATCCCCTCTGTGTTTCCCCGACAAGAGATTCGCAACATTTCGCAACGTCATTGACGCAACATCTCGATAGATACATTGTTGCAACGCGCCACGTACTGGACTGTAGCAACCTGACTGGATTAAAAATTTATGCTGCTCGCAAAAGTTTCACTACATTCTTTCACATGCACCCAACAAACATTCCTTTATTCAATAATGGCAGTTACAATGTGCATTCCGTGCACACTTAACGCAACTGCATGCCTACTGACCTGTATCCTGCTTTCCCACGGAACTCTAAGTGTACTAAGACTTGAACCCGCTTTTTCCAGCCACTGGAATCTATTTTTATATACCAAACGACGCCAACCATAGTAAAGCGCCACCTATATGTGAGCTAGGTAAGGCGATCTTTTCCATCACTCACCTCCAATTTCCACCAATGTACATTTTCCTTTCATAACCCATCTCGCAGATAGCACCCATCAACCAACCCGGATCAGTAGATTTATCACGTGATCAGTTGGCAAGGTAGTCGAAAGCTCAGATTCCCGCCAGACGCGATCAAGAAGAAAGAGGAATAAGACGTGTTACAGGATTCAACCGGGCCAATTCATTCGGTGTCTTCAGTGGCCTCTGTCTAACAGAAGGTGTTTCATTTTACCAAGTTTATGTCCTGGAGGTGAATGGCCAGTGACATATCGGAGTTTCTGCCGCATTTTTGATGCATGCCAAGCCGGGTGCATGTGGAACTGAAAATCCCGGGGGATTAGACATTCAACATCAAATCTTCTGACCCTGCGTGACCTTGTTGGTGCCAACAAAATCGTTGGTGAGCTTTGAAGGCGCTCATCATCCCTGTGTTAGATCCCCGGACTGGTTATATATACTCTCTCTCCCTAGTGTCTCCCGGTGATCAAGACTGTTCCGCGATCTAATAGAAAGAATTCTTTTACTTTACACTCGGGAAACTGCCTATCGAAGGACGTGCTTCCAGCAACCTACCCCTGGGTCAGGGGGAACAACAAGTACCGTTCTTTTGTCTGGTAACTTTTACCGTGTTTACTGAAAAACAACTGCCTCTCCGGTTATCCGTTATGTCTCCGACCCGAGACTTATGAGTTGAATGACGTTTATCGTTCTAAAGCAGAAAAATCACGTGATCAGCGTTCGAGTCTTCACGTACTAACGACTCCCTTTGTAGTCGTTTCCGTTGATGTAAGCTGGTCGACAATCCGTGGTTTTGTCCGACCAACAGCTATCGGTCCAATCCGACAAACCAGTAGATAACAGGGTGATATGATCTTTAATGTAACTGACATTTTTTTCCTCCTCCTAGATCTAAGTAACTACTAAGCAAGCATTGATGCACCCCGCCCGCCTCTCTTCTTACGCTTCTGTAAATTTCATGTCCGAAATATTGGTTATCTAATGCCTGTTTTGTTAATTATCGAACTGGAGAGGTTGTGTTTACCTAACTACTGTGTATGGATGAATGTTGCATGCTTTCTTTGCGGTAGATCTGCCACTTGATCTATTTTCTTGTCTGTCTTTGCATACGTCCATATTTCTGCCACTGTGTGTGTGTGTGAGAGAGAGAGAGAGAGAAAGAGAGAGAGAGATCAAGTGAGAGAGACGGAGGAAAACAGAAACTTGAATTTTACTGAAAAGCGTTTGTGATTTTCTGCAAGCTGCAGATATACATAATCGGTAGCGTCAGATAATGACGCCAGACCATTCTTGAAAACTGACCATTCTGCACCATATTTGCTGTCTTTACCAACAATGTCAATACTGTTTTCTTCGGTTTATAAACGTTTTTATTATCAAAAGAACAATACTGGTCACATGGACAAACCCATTAGCTGTGGTTCTGAAACAGAGGTCAAATTAACATCCTTACATCCACGTAAACAATATCATTATCCATGCGTACATTAACATTTTAACATCCATGTACACAGAAATATCATTATCAATGAGTACATTAACATTCTAACATCCACGTACACAGAAATATCATTATCAATGTGTACATTAACATTCTTACATCCACATCCATAGAAGCAGTTGTACATAAGTACATGTGGTACGCATTAGCGTCCTTACATCCAGGTGCATTACAGCAACTGCATTTAATCGATGCTTGAATTAACAGCCTTCCATTTACTTTTCATAGACAGAAGCGTCCGTACCTACAAGTAGTGTACGTTAGCATCATTACATCAACGTGTACAGAATCATCCATACATTCTCGTTTAAAGTAACTGCCTCATAACATTTACTACATTAGAGATAGGTACTTGCGTAGATGGGGTTCATGTAACATTTTAGTCCGATACTTCAAGTACATGACTATCCAAAAGCACAATTATTCGGGCGGAGTGCACGCATGGTGCATACCAAAAGTAGACTTGCCAAAACACGTTTCAGAGTTTTCCGTATCTCTTTTGTACTAGAGAGGTCAAAACTAAATAACCACATTTTCTGTGACCAAACTGCACACACCTAGAACCAAAAAAACACACAAGAAAACAAAAGTCCAGAGGAACAAATTGTCATGAGATATCGACGTTCAAAAACAGAAATAAAAATTGTATTCGCCTGTCAAGATTCAGATAATTCATCAAATAAAAACATATTTGCGTTAACTTACCATTGGTGTCCCATTGAGCTGTGCTTTCCTTTAGTAATGTTTGCCTCCTCCGATCAGACCTCCTCCAATCAGACCGCCGCCAATGACGCCAGCACCAAGACCCAGTCCACCCACTCCCACCACGGGACCTCCGATCACTCCCAAGCCGCCGATGCCTCCGTAACCTCCGATGCCTCCCAAGCCGCCGATGCCTCCGATGCCTCCGATGCCTCCGTGACCGTAGCCTCCGTATCCGCCTCCATATCCACCGCCGTAACCGCCGCCATATTTGGAGACGACGACAGGAACAGGAACACCAACAGGAACGGGCACAGCGACTTTAGTGGGATAGTAGGAGTCAGCAAGGGAGGCAACCACCAGGGTGCACAGTACCACGAGAACCTTCATCTTGGATCTAAATCAATCAATCAATCAGTCAGTCACCAGGTCTCATACTTCAAATAAATTAATACTTTTTAAAAATAGATGCACGGTGATTATAATCATCCCGGCCTCTCTCTCTCTCTCTGCAAGAGAAGCAGGTACGAGGAAAAAAAAAAAGAAAGCCAAAGTAACACGAAAGACAAAGATGTACTATCCTATCTAAACCAGACTTGAAATAAACTCACAATGTGGATGTGCCTCTCGGTAGGTGCGTAGAAAGAAAGGTGTGTGTCTGCAGTCAACGATCATCCAATATTTAAAGGTCCCACTTTTTGCCTGAGGGCGTTTTAGACTGTCAAAAGAGCACCAGTCGGTTTTTTTATGGCTTAAGAGCACTTTTATTTTCTATTTTTAATGTGAAAGAAGGCTTTTAATTTTTTATTATGAAAAAGAGGATTTTTTTAACCAAATAGGAGTTGGACTTTGATTGATGTATCTGTCGTGGGTTTTTGGGTTCGCCTCTAATAAAACAGTCGCTTTGGTTTGATTTGTTACAGTATGCTTGGAAATGAAGCTGTTTAGAAAAAACTCGTCATAGACAGAAAGTAAAAGGACTTTGTGCAATAATCTTTCCGGGATAACGTAGATTCGCTCATCTATCATCATTAAAATGTCAACGTAAAGATGTGACAATCATATGAGACTTTCTTCAAACCTACATTTTTATTAGTCGAAAGCTCAGATTCCCGCCAGACGCGATCAGGAAGAAAGAGGAATAAGACGTGTTACAGGATTCAACCGGGCCAATTCATTTGGTGTCTTCAGTGGCCTCTGTCTAACAGAAGGTGTTTCATTTTACCAAGTTTATGTCCTGGAGGTGAATGGCCAGTGACATATCGGAGTTTCTGCCGCATTTTTGATGCATGCCAAGCCGGGTGCATGTGGAACTGAAAAGCCCGGGAGATTAGACATTCAACATCAACTCTTCTGACCTTGCGTGACCTTGCTGGTGCCAACGGAATCATCGGTGAGCGTTGAAGGCGCGCATCATCCCTGTGTTAGATCCCCGGACTGGCTACTTTCTATCTCTCCCTTGTGTCTCCCGCTTCTGTAAATTTCATGTCTGGAATATTGGTCATCTTATGCCTGTTATGTTAATTATCGAACTGGAGAGGTTGTGTGGATGAATTAATATGATTGCTGCGCTTTATTAAAGAAAGAGGACTTCACCTAATACTGTGTTTGAACGAATATTACATGCTTTCTTTTCGCTAGATCTGCCACTTGTTTTGGTTGTTGCATTACTCTTGGACAAAATCTCTTGTTGGAATCCGGCCGAATTGTTTTTCTGACAAAGATACGAAATTTAATTGCAAAGAAACCCACTTTCAAAACTTAGTTTCTGAGAAAATCATCAGGGAGGCAGAATTTTTTTTATTCCGTCCAAAGAAATCAATATAGAAACAGGTCTGTAGTCAGCCAGCATTGAGAAAGATCAATTTTAATTTTCTTGTTAATATTCTTTTCTTGACAAATTATATAGAGAAGCTTTAACAGTCTGTCTGTCTGTCTGTCTGTCTGTCTGTCTGTCTGTCTGTCTGTCTGTCTGTCTGTCTGTCTGTCTGTCTGTCTGTCTGTCTGTCTTTCTGTCTGTCTGTCCTTACGTACGTATGTCTGCCTCTGAGTTAGTGTGGATGTGTGTGTATGAGTGTGTGTGAGACGGAGGAAAAGAGAAACTTGAATTTTACTCAAAAGTGCAGGGCCGGTTTTTTACTTGTCTACCTATTTACCTACTTTTAGTTTACAGGTATACAGAGACACTAGTAATCAAGGACGCACGCAGACATGCAGCCATACAGCAATATAGGTAAAACTTGTTTGAGGTGATTTGTTTATTTGTTTTTTTTCCTTTTTTGTGTGTGTTAGATTTAATTTTATTGGGGCTTTTCTTTCTTTTATAACGAGTAGAAGCGTTCCTGGTTTTCTGTAAGCTGCAAATATACAGGCCGCTCTTGACTTTCCAGGCGCTGCCCTTCTTCCTCCTAAAAGCAGTCACTAGTTGTTCTTAGTCCGTGGGGAGCGTGTGATAGCTCGCGTGCGAGTCCGTTCTCTGGTTCTTGTAAATACGTGTGCTTGTGTATGCCTGGGTGTATGACAGTGCAAGGCCTATCAAATGTGTGTCAGTGTGCTTCGCGCGTTGGATAGTGCATGTAATCCAATCTATATGTCATGTCTATTGTTTTCGTATTGTATGTGTCCACCAAAATCAGGGACATTTCCTAGTGCATTTTGTCACTGGGCTGAATAAAGCGTATTGAATTGTAATCAGTTCTGCGTACTCCTTGTAGCGTCAGA
>SMGT01014990.1:222653-244988 GCA_004794575.1 Lanistes nyassanus | reverse complement strand
TTGTAAATATTTTGTAGATATTTGATGTTGTCGAGCCAGTTAGTGTTTTGAAATATATGTTGAATAACAGTTCGCTGCAGTTGAGTGTTTTACGAGGGTGGGGGCTCTTGAGCTAGTAGTGTTTTGCCTGTGAGAGACTGAGCGAGCGTGTCGAAGTATGAGAATCTTTTTCCCTCGGAAGATTGCTCTAGTTGTTCACATTATTTCACAGCATCGTCACCCTTTGGTTTAGAAACCACTGACCTAAAGCAGAAAAGGTTTTTGGTGACGATTGCTAAATTAAATCTACATTTACAAGATCGCCATAAACAAGTTGTCCAGTAATTCTGGATAAGTCGAGTCCAATAAGATAAGGTACCGCCCGTCGTGACAAACATGCTGGCAGTTTATTCGTGCGATAGTGGATTATAAATGCCACAACGACTGTGAACTTACGAACTGAACATTCTTCCTCGTTGCGGTTGTCTTCTTCCGTGATTGTCTGTCATGCACTTAACTTTTTGTGAGTAGTATAGTAAAGGAAGGAAGGAAAAGGTCAGAGAACAACAAGGACAGAAAAGTGAGAGGGATGAACGGAGGGAAAGATGATATTTAATGTGCTTTACTAATCATTGGCATAATATACTCCTCCCCCATTTCCCCTAACTCCTCTCTTTTCATCTTCACCTCTATTCTCTCCCTTTTTGTGTTGCGTCCCTTTCCTCCCTTTTTTGTCTGTTTATCTTTCTCACTCTCTTTCTCTCTTTCTTTATCTCAATTTCTCGTGCATTCAGACTTTCATAAAGTTCTTTCTGAGAAGGTGTGTACCTTTATTGATTTCTGTACATTGGCAACACACACATCATATATGACATCAGTATTTCATTGTTTGGAAGACATAACTATAACAGCCTCATGTTATCCACCAGTATGCCCACTCCCATATAAAGACTCGTTTGAGTTGAACGACATGAGGTTTATTGTATTGACTGGGATGTAGCTCACGTTACAAAACATATTAAGCGAAACCGCCCATGGCGATCTCAAGTACAGTTCAGAGATGTCAACAAAAGTTTATACTACCATTCGATTATTTAAAAAAGATGGCATTGAAAGGCAAAAATGACAGCGAAAAAAAAAACGCTCAGCAATGGGATGGTATTTCCAATGAACGCCTCATACCATGACGGCGTAAACAACTAGATTATTTACAAATATAACTACTGACTGGTGGGGGTTTGAGAAGGGGATAAACTAAAGGAAAGTGAAATATTTTTCAGTGATTTAATTTGCAAGCAGCAGACGAACAACATTAGAATATAAATGTCAGTAGGAACGATCGACACCGATGCAGACATAAAACCACTGTGTTTTGAACTGGATGAAAGCAATAGAAAAAAGCATGTTACAAATAACGTATAGAACCAGAGATAATACTGAGCAGAAGAGGAAAACTATATTAAATGTTTACTTTTAAAGCTGAACGGCCATTTCAAAAGATACATTTCTTACGTTGATAAATGGCAATATTTAAACAAAAAAGTAGCCCGAGGCATCACACTTGCATGCAAACCCATTTTAGTGTAAGAAGTATTGCAGTAGAGGATCGCCTTGCTGATGTCTTAGTTCGTGTTCAGAAAATGTGGAGCTGTCGCCTTGCTTCAAGTACCGTTTTAGAATGCCTTTCGTCATAGATCATTATAGCTTGAATTACTTCTAAAATAAAAAGGGATTACAAGTATAGATACGGAGAATAGAGGCAACCAGTTTCTATGTGCTGAAAAAATGTTCTCTTGACAAATGTAAAGTCAGTTAACAGTTATCGACAATACAACAGCAGGCAAAGCATTCATCTGTCAATCCTACAAGCAAGCTAGCCGGAAAAAAGAGATTACGGCATTTTTTCTTCATGATTAGGAACAGAACTACTGGCCATCACAGGAAAATTATTTGAATGTAATAATTATGACACTTTTCGTTGGGGGAGGGGAACATTCTATATACAGCAAAGAAAAACAGCAACAGGAATGATGATGACGACAAATGGACAACGGCAACGATGACTATCATGAAGATGCCACAACACATATTTTACTATACCGCTCAAAAGAATTAAAAGGCCAGGTGCACTTGGCAGGCAGATCTGTGACTTGTGTAATTTGCAAAACACAGCATCCGTACATTTGGATCCACTCTGTTTCATGCTGCAACAGTGAACGTCAGATTGCGTGGAAATCGGTGCTGGCGTGTTCGTTCACGCCAGAGGACGCAGCAAAAAATCGACACAAGACGCCAGACAATGTGTGCAAACCAAACGCATGCAGGTGACCAAGTAAAACTGAATGCGTGAAAATCGCAAAGCACGTGCCAACCGTATGTAAAGCGAACACAATTTAGCAACTGTTAAGGGAGTGGTGGGTATTTATGGATACCGTCGGAAGACAGTTTGTAACCATGCTTCCAAGACAACGACTCAGTGACGCTGATCGCGACAAGGTACTGTGTGGCTGCAGAAAGTCGCCGGGATCCGGGAAGTAAGTCCCTCATTCAGTCAGTGTGACGTGGCGAGACCACCTCAACCAGACCGGAAGTGTTGGCCAGCGCAGAGGACAGAGACGTCCACGACTGACGTCAGGACAGGCTGACGGCTTTGTCCTTCTGTCGCTTCTATGAGACAGAACAGCCACGGCCAAAACAGTCGGTGGGCAGCGGCGAGCAGCCAGCAATGTCACCTTCAGCAACCAGGGGATTAGGAACCGGCTGCGCGAGGTTACCCTGCTTTCAAAGCTTCCTACAGTGCGACCTGTCCTGACACCAGTTCATCTCGTTGCTTGGCTGGCCTGGACCCGACGCCATGTGGCCTGAACACCTCTGCAGTGGGACAGAGTGCTCTTTAGCAACGAGTCCGCTTTGCCAGATGAGTTTACAGACGTCTGGAGGTGACAAGTAGACGTTATCATGACGACACTGTGAAGGAGCGTCAACTGCTTGGTGGGGGGCCCATCATTTTTTGGAGAGGAATGGGTATGGCCTACAGAACACCCTGCACAGTGTGCGAGCAACATCACTGGCGTGGATGGTCTACAGAGAAGGCATTATGCAGTACCTAGTACTGTCAGCGACGTAGACTATGTGACCAGGCACCATTGTCCAAGATGACAATGCCAGACCACACAGGGCTCGGCTCGTCGCCACCTTTCTACAACAGCACTCAATGACTCGCATGGACTGGCCTGCAGATTTGCTGGACCTTAGCCCGATCGAGTATCTGTGGGATGTGATGGGCCAGCGCCTGTGGCCAAACTCCACACCACCAACTGACAAGCAGTTGTTCCTTCTGTTTCATCAGGAATAGCAGGCGAACCTGAAAATTACTCTGGGGAACTTGGCTCAGTCTATGCGACAACAATGCCTTGCTTGCGTGCGATTCAATGGAGGGCACACGCGTTTTCGATGTTATTCTGGTCTGCACCTGCTCTGACTTATGTATACGTGGGGTGCGTCCTTCGAGGAAGAGAACATTACTTCCTCAATGACAAAAGCTCACTGAGTGTGTTGCTAGCCTTTACATTAATGTATGAGGCACACTTCAGCTTCAATTTGACTACTGGTTAAGGTTATGTCATCACGAAGCGCGTGCAGTTTGCACAGGTCTTTCAATTCTTCTGAGCAGTATATAAAAATAGACAGCATAAGACTGGACAACTACAGTTGCTAACTAACCCACTGTGCTTACTAGGAAAAGTCCTTTTCATTTTCTGTCAAAGCTCTGCCACTCCTATGCAGCGCAAATACAACTCAGGGCACAGGCATAACTAGCACATCGTGCCTTATTGGATTCGCTTCGTTATAAACTGTACTGTCCGTTCATGGGATCAAAAAGAGAAAACTGGGGAAAATGGCAAATAAGTGAAAGACAAATCAGTCTATACTTTGATGGGTTTGTGTGACATTGTCATTTCCAGCCTGCAGGACCACAGGGAGTTGACTGGTCACTTGGCACGAGCTTAAGTAACAATCAAATTCTCTCAATGGCTGCATTGTGTCAAGACCTGTCGTCGTGTTGTTTCTACAGCAGTTCAGTGTCATAGCTAGAACCACAATCTTACATCTGGTCATTATGTTTAGAGCCTACATGCTACTCTCATAATAGTTTATTGAGAAGATACGTGTTGTGTGACGAAAGCATTTTTGTTTCACGCGTTAGTGGTTTCACCGTGTACATTAAGGCATATTCAGGCCACACACTCACGCACGCACGCACATTGGCCAGCACTCATCATTATACATGAACACACACAAACACAGAGGTGCGCACGCACGCTAACACAGACACATACACACACACTCTGATAGTTTCATGTGGCTCATCCAGCTACGCTAACAAGGTTTGTCTGGGCAGACGACAAAACTATCGCACAAGGCCGGTAACTCTATGTCAATTAGCCGACAGATGTAACGAGATGTGCAGGAGCAGCCAGCAGATGAAGCACCTTTTGATAGCCTTCGTGGGCAAGTTTGAGGGGCTTGAAATTTCCTTTCGACCATTTCTCTGGCCTTTAAAATTTATCATTTCGTGTTCGTTCGCGGATGTTATTTTCTGTCATTTACGCCATTTCCACCTTTTCCCCTCCATTTGTCACCTTCTGCCGCTGCTGTCATCTGTTTAGCACTTATCCATGTTTACATTGGCTTTACGTTACCACAGGACTCGAGACCGACTTGCCTTTTCGCTTGCCCTGTTGGGCAAATACCGTAACTTTTACCTGCGCCAATTCAAAACTACTGAAAACATTTGGGTGCCCAGTAGTTTTCAGAAATGCCCCACTCCCAGCTGATCGGGCAACCGTTGATATCAAGTCCTGCGCGCTTTGTGCCAGAGCTAATGCTGATTAAGTTTTAGCAAGAAAATATTTAGTTCCTCCACCTTATCCATTCTGTGGTTATGTAGTTACAAACATTTCATCCGTCATTCAGCCAGTGGAGTCAGGTCTACACAAAAATATAGGTTCGCATAACCAGCAAGAAAGCGACCAGAATTCACTCCATCAAAACGGAAACAGACATATTAGTTTCAATCTACAGCGTCCCCCTGAGAAGACCGAAATACGGACGGATGGCAAAATACGGAATTACGGAAAAGAAAATGATCTCAACACAATCCTTTTGGAAAGCTTCAGCACATTTAGTATTGTTAAAAACAATAGCATTAGAAGCATGCACATTATCGTTTGTATAGGTTAAAGGCAAATTAAACATTTTTGGATAGCCCTTTCAAGGGACATGCTATCCTCTGGATAACATGAGAAGTGTTCATGGTACTGCCTTGGATAATTGTGTCAGGGCAGTTGCTGGGCAGGGACATCGCAATCTAAAGCAAGTGAACACTACACATCTTTTCCTGTTACCAAAACTGCAGCCACATTACGCGTCTGAAAGTGTTTAAAATGTTATATCACCCTAACACAGTGCAGATGCCAATACCAAGTGGGTATCGGAACAAATTTAAATAAATTTTATCGCATCTCAAGCACTTGTAGACGCTTAATGGATGTCTAGTTTTGTCAAAGATACACGTTCAATATCTGTTAAAGTTCACACGACCAAAATAATTAAATTTTGTCTTTTTAGGATTATATATATATATATTGGATTTTTAAAATGTTCTCATTGTAATTTCTAACTAGTGTCCTAAAATACTTCCCCGCGTCTCCCCTATGTATTGATGTTATCAAATAGTACCGAGCCAGACACAAACGACTCTATGCTTGACTGATAACGAAATCGTAGCTAGTCTTTAACCAGCCTGAAGGATTCAGTAACATTTTTCCCAGTCCTTTTCATATATATATATAGAGAGTCTATTCAGGGGGTTGGTTTTTTAAATCCATTGGGACATCTCCCAAACTGGCATGCCTTTCTTTGGCCTTCACCTTTATGCTGCACTCTGGGAAACAGCCCTCTGGCTGCAGACCATCTTGTGTCTCTTCTTTATCTCAGAAAGTCTGGATCGAAGAAACGCAAAGTACTGAGCTCCGTATCATCTGCAATGGGATCAGCCATGGTGTCGACATGTCAGTTCATTCACACTTACGACAAAAAGGATTTGAACTGCATGGGATTAGGAGTCTGCCCGTATCCCCTTTAAGAAAGGTGGGTGTCCTGGGGGTAAAGGAAAAATAGTTGAATGTCAAATTCAGCCATCGAGTGTGTTGGGAAAACGCATTATATTTTGTCCAGGAACGTCACATAGAGGTTGGGTTGGTTGCTTGGGGTTTAACGCCGTGCGAGCAGCTGAGACCAAATCACGGCGGTACACCCAGAGGGGACTGTTACCTCTAAGAGAACGCGTGATCATTCAACAGCAGATGAACTGCACTCAAAATATTTTCATTTAAAACATTAAAGTCCCCCTCGCCTTGTCTTTAAAGTGGGCAAGCGTAAGTCCATGGAAATTGAAACCTTCCGAGAATCACAGACTGGATAAAAGGACAGAGGAGGACATGTCCATTGTATAGGTCTCTTCCGAGTCCGATCCTGACTGGACAGACAGGCGGAGCGTTGCCATGGTTACTTCACGAACAGCGTGTCCTCCGTCTTGGGTTTGCTGCGGCTGCTGCCGTGCCGAAAGAGCTTCTGAAAGAAGGACAGCGCGCGGCCGGGCGACTTGGACCGACAGCGAGGCTTGGAGCTGTCGGGCGGCGAGAGGCGCGAGGTGTCGCGGTGCGCCAGCTTCTGGCGGATCTGGCTCAGGATGCCGACTAGCAGCTCGTCGATGTGCTGGTTTAGCGCCGCGGTGGTCTCCGTGTAGCGACAGTCGTACTTCGACGCCAGTGCCGTGGCTTCTGGGAGACAAAAGGAACAGACACGACTTCAGGACGTCAGGTGGAATTTAAAGGAAAGAAGCCACAGGGGTGTACGGAGGGACGGGGGGGGGGGGAATTGGAACGCTTTAGGTACATACCTCTTATCCTGGACTAAACTGGCAATACTGACAGAAAACCCAGACGAAAATGAAGATATGCATTGCCATCGTCTCTGTGGTCGTCGTCGTCGTCGTAATCATCTTCATAAGCATACTGAGTAGTAGTAGTAGTAGTGGTAGTGGTGGTGGTGGTGGTGGTGGTGGTGAAAGAAGGAAGGAGGAGGAGAAAGGAAGAAGCGACACAAAGAAGATGCTGACAATGTGTAATTGTGTCATGCATGTGTCAAGGCGGCAGACTTGCCTCAGGACGGGTTGGTGTGTGTGAACACTCATGCGCGAAGAGAAATAGTTCGACAGCAGACTGTGTGGGAGAGGGGTGTGTATTCACGTATAGCAGACCATCCCGTGACGAAGTCCGCCCGTTATATTATTCGACCCAGGGCATGGGACTGGCATTACAGGGAACAGCTGGCGCCCGGTGACCTTCCAGACTTAAGAGGAAGGCACGCGAACCGTAATGCACCCCAAGGCTGGCAGGCTGCTGACAGCCAGAGGGTCATTTGAAGCTTCACGCTCATACATATATATGCATCATTATAGGCTGGGCTCGCGCATCTCTCCCGGTGATAGGCCGGCCGCTAAACTGCGCTGACTGGATGCGATTTGAATTCTTAACAGATTGCGCTACATCCCTCCCACCCTCACTCCCCTCACAGACAAATAGCAAGTGCTTACCGTGTCTGGTCACTCGCCGCTGGCGAGCCAGGTCAATTTTGTTTCCCACCAGAATGACGGCGCGGTCCACCCCTCTGTCCACGCGCAGACGTCGGACCGTGGACACGGCGTAGCTGTAGGTGCTGGGGTCTGTGACTGAGAACACTATCACGTATGCGTCTATCGACAGCTCTTCGTCGTCCTCGTCAGGGTGCTGCAACAACGCACACAGTGCAGTTACTGGATCGCTAGTTTTTAAGTCTTAGGTATGGCGGCATGGATACGAACCACCGACCTCCCATCTCGGAAGCGGACGCCTTAACCACTAGACCACCGAAGCGGTTTGGGTGTTGGTTAGGGACGGAGGAGGCAGTGTGGGGAGTCCTTGCTTCTCAAGCCTTTGCTGTTACCTGTGATGTCTCTGTCACCCACTGCCCTCTTGATTTTTATCTTAATTCTCGTTTCATTTTTACAGGCTGTTTACATGAAAGTTATCATCTCGTTTAATACACGTTTTCATTGTGATATGTGTTGCTTATGTAGGTTCCATAAGCTTCCTATAGCTAATTTATTATTTATATCTTTCTGCTAAAATTCTTCCTGCATTTTACCGAGTGTGTGTGTGTCTGTTTGTCTTTATAGAGTACTTTTTGCCCAGTAGGTTTTCTGGCTGAAATTTGTATGCCCGCCTGTGTTAGACGCAATTTCAACCTCTCGCTGTCTCTCTCTGAATTTCCCATCAACCTTTCATTTTCAACATAAGCATCTTAAGAATCTCTGGCTGGTTGGCCTTTCATCTCTTACCGCGGTGTGCGTGCGTGCGTGCGTGCGTGCATGGATGCCTGTATTTACGCGTAAGCTTGTTGTCATGCCTTCCACCTGACGTACAAATAACGTGTTTTCGGTACCACAACAAAACTGAAAGGTTCTTTCTGGAAAAGCAACACTAGAAAATTATCTCCCCCTAGGTTAATACAGTCCACATGGAGTTTTTCATAGTAGCTCCAAAAACCGAAGAAGAATCAAGTTGAAAGATTGACTAAGGCAAAAAGCCAGAAGTTCAACAGGACAACCATAGGTACATGTCACAGAGGATTGAGAAATCATGAACGCTATCATTTAAGACTCTTCTTTAAAAAAAATACACGTTCAGCCCTCCCTTGCCATTTTCGCTTTCGAAGATAAACACGACTGCGACCACATCGCTTGGCTGTCACCAAGAACGCGAGCCCATATGATGACATATGAGTTCATTTCGCAAGACCCGGCTAACTAAAGACTTCTTGAAAACGTCTGCTGAAGGCCAAAGTTCCTAAATGTGTTTTGTTTTCTTTGTTCTCCACAGAACTGTAATTGCATCCATAATTTCTCGCCTTCCTCCATCTGAGGAAGAATATATGCATTTCTCTGCGTGGCGATCTCGTTACGGTCTATATAATCACTCCGTGAAACCCTAGTTCGTGCAACGACCAGCAGCTCATTAAAAACTAATCTCAAAGTTCAGGTTTCCGCTGGTCTCCTTTCAAATTAGGACCGGACAGCTGGAACGATCTTATCTGCCCCTCCAGCAGAAACAGCTGTCGTAAGGTTTTTAAATCTGAGGTATGAAGGCCGAGATGCGAAACACCGACCTCCCGCCTCGGACGCCTTAACCACTAGACCACCGAGGCAGTCCGTCGAAATTGAGAGTGTGGATGAAGTTCAGACTTGGGTTTTATGTGTTCGTACCTCTTGTACAGAACAGCTCCGTTCTTTGCTAAAATACAAGAAAAAAATGGAGAAAAGCAGAATACAGCGACATACAGGAAACGCACACCGACAGACGCAAAGTGCCCGCACCCATCTACGCACATACTTTTTTTTTTTTAATTTACGTCTCCGGCAATCTTTCAACTATAAAAAATAACTTCTTGATTAGTTCTCAAGGCCTGGGAAAGTCTCTCTCATTGAAGACTGTCTCTGACAGAGAGAGGATAAAGAAGAAACCGATAGCCTGCCTCCCCACCCACACCCCCACCCCCATTAAATCTGCGATCTTATCCCCTCACATCCTTATCACGCCCACGCTTGTCTACATGGATCTGTTTGCCTCATGCTGCCTTTTTATCGAAATTGCTGGCTCATGCAACCATGCTGGGTCATCTCCGCAGGAAGAACCACAGGAAATAGAATATTCTACAGTATAGTCGTAGCCTCGCAAACCTTGGCCTTTCAGAATAGTGGCTGTCTTAACGCCAATTTGGTCTTCTTACAAGTTTTGAAAACAGTAGCAGAAACGGAAAACAGCCCTGGCTCCATTCTTGGGAGAGAAAACAATGAGACAAATTCCATTAACACTCAAGGAAGGATTGATCCGCAGTCGAAATACACATTGCGGATCTGACCTTTCTTTTTGTATAACGGTCAGCTGGCAATTGTGGATTCACACACGCTGTCGCTTTCTATGAAATGGGAAATGGGAAATACATTAGCTGCAGCAGGGACAGTGGATTCTAGAGGTCCCCCCCCCCTCTATCCTACCATCCACAAAAGATTAGCAAAGAAAAGATACCAATTTAAGAAAGCTCGTGGGGCTTGGTTGTCTTATTCACCCCTCCCCTCGGCGCTCCTCTCCTCAAGTCTCGTTTTCCCTTCCGAATCATTTTACTTGTACAGTTATAAAACAAAGAGTTTTCATTTTTCAAATCTTCACCTGTCAAGCAACACGTCGACAAGGAAATTATTTCACTGTCGTGAACAGATCTGCGGGCGAGGAGCCCCATCAGCTACATCAGAGAGGCTGCAGGCAGGATCATTCACAAGACCCATTAACCTCGGCACCGTGTCAAGAAGAAAGAGATCTGATGAGCAGAGGAGGCCGGCCGCGCGGCGTAGGTGGATGAAGTGAGATGGGGTAGGAGATTGAACTGATGGTGTGCTGGAGGCTAAAAAAAGAACGAGTAATAACACGGGCCAATAGAGGCCAAACTGAAGAGCTAGACCTTCATTTCTGACAGTTGGTGAGGGGCCTGGAGGCGTCTGCTGCACGATTCATGGAGAATGAAGGCGTCTTCGCTGTCAGCTGCGTTTGCACAAGACCTAGCTCATCGTCGAGAGGCTATCATGACAAATACATACTGTGTGACTTGCTATCCTGCTACTTTTAGCAATCCAATCTAATGAGCTGTTTTGGAAATATACCGCTCAAAACAACTGAAGGACCCGTGCAAACAGCATCCGCCCCTTGATGCCAAAACAAAACCGGTGATCGCAATGCAACTGAAAGTGCCTCATTCATTACTGTAACGACTAACAACACATTCAATGGACTATTGTCACTGCACTTGTATGCCCTCCATTGGCCTGCACGAGAGAAAGCCACCGTTATCGCATGGATTGAACCAATGTCCCCAGAGTCATTTGCGAGTTCGCCTGCCACTCCTACTGAAACAAAAGGAACAGATGTTTAAAAGGTGAGACATCCAACAGTGAATTTGTTGGCCAGTTCATGCGAATCACTTGCTGCTGCTGCACGAAGGTAATGACGACCCAAGTCCTGTGTGGCGTGGTGTTGTCATTCGAGAATGGCGCCTGGTCCCACTGCCTGCAGTGCTGGCAGCACAAGGGGCTGCAGAATGTCATCTCTGTGGAGGTCACGCCAATGAGGATGCCTTGGACACAGTACCGAGGTGCTATGGAGGCCATGCCTATTCCTCCCCAAACCATCATGGACCCACCACAGTACAGTTCACGCTCCATCAAAGTGCCATCACGATGACGCTCACCCTGTTGCCGTCAGATGCGGATTCTTACATCGTTAAACCATCTGGCAAAGCGGGACTCATTGGTCAAGAAAACTCTGGCCCACTGCGGACGTGTCCAAGCCAGATGCCGCCGGGCCAAGACCAGCCAAGCAGTGCGACGAGCTAGCTTTAGGATAGGTCGAACTGCGGTAGGCTTTGAACGCAGGGTAGCCTCACATAGCAGGTTTCTAATGGTCTGGTCGCTGACGGTGACATTGATTACTGTTCGCAGCTGCCCTTGAATGTGTTGTCATCTTGGAGGCAAGGTCACAAACTTTCTTTCAACCAGCTCCATAGATACCATTCCCGCAACAGTGGCTCAACTGTATTCACATTACACACGGTTTACATTTGCAGTTTTACTTTGTCACCTGCACTAGTTTGATTTGCACACATTGTCTGGCATTTGGATGCAGATGTTTGGCTGCCTCCTGTGATGTACATGAACGCCCCACCACTGATTTCCACGCACACTAATGTTTACTGTTGTCACATAAAACAAAGTGTACCCAAATGTACGCGCTGGGATGTTGTGTTCTTGAACATTACACACGTCCGTAATCTGCCTATCAAAGTGGAGGCGGATTTTCAAATTTTCTGAGCAGTACAGTTTCTTTTCCTCAAAAGATTTCTCGCTCTCCTCTTTCTCTCCCATCCCTCTCCCCCCTCACCATTGCCTGTCTTTCACATCCACGTACGCGTGCACCCCCCGTGCGAGCACTCACGCGATCGTGTATCACTAAGTGCACAGGCCTAAGGGATTTGGAAAGTGTATAGCTCGGTAGTCACATGATAAGACTCATGTACGGACTGCTGCGGTTTTAAATCCACGAGTGACCAATAACTACATCAAGAAGTTAGGCATTGTGCGGACTCCATTCAGCCCTCCCCTGAACATTAAACTCCCTCCGCGCTAGCCATCTTACTTCAGCTATTAGTCTGGTTGCTGTTTCAGTGTAGCTTAGTAATAGGACCTCATTCCCCCTCCCCCAAGTCGGAAAGCACTGTCAGATTGAAGCTCTGCCCCCTCTAGAGTTGAATCAGCGATTTAGTTGTCACTGGCATTGTCAAGATATGCCACACAGTGTGCCACACGAACGCGTTTCTCATCAAAACAATTCCAGAACGACTTCGTGTTTTCTGTTTCTCGTTTGCGGGATTTTGCCCCCAAGCATTCTGGGTTTATCCCCGTTTCCTCAACATTATCCAAACCTACTCAATTCCCTCCTTTTTCATGACACAGCCTCTGTTGCTGACCTGGGGTTAAACAATAAACAGTCAAGTTTTGCCTTGCTAAAAGCTTTGCAGAATTCTTTTCTACCTACAGCAGTGCGTTGCGTCCGTAAGCATGCATCTCACGCCTGGAATACACACACTGCTAGAAGCAGATGCGGACACAGCCTAAGTGGAGTCAGCCAGTCAGGTCTGCTGTCTGCCAGAGCAGTGAGAAAGGCAGCAGGTGTTGGACTTCGCCAACAAGGCTCTTAACCATCCGTGTAAACAACAGCACCTTATTGCAGACATCTTCTCCAAACCTGCCATGCTGGGATGGGTGGAGTGACAGATGTAAACCCTTTTACACAATCGGTGATAACAGTAAAACACGGGCGAGTAATGCTGGGGTGCAGTGGTGAAAGCTGTGGGGTTGGGGAGGGGCACTACAGATAGTTAAGGGGGCAGGGGGGGACTTGGAGAAAGGGATGCAGAAAGTGATGAGGGAGAAAAAATCCACTCGGCAGACTGACAGAATCAACTTGTGCACAAAAGTACTTTTTAAAAGATAAGAACTTCGCTTTACTGCGCGACCTTCAAGAAATGTTCAGAAATAAACCTTAATTGCGAGGTAGTATTTTGACCAGATGTCTATTCCAAGCATGTACTTTCAAACCAAGTCACCCTATTCATTCTTCCTTATCTTGCCGACCGCCTCGGTGGTCTAGCGGTTAAGGCGTCCGCTTCCGAGGCGGGAGGTCGGTGGTTCGCATCCCGGCCGAGTCATACCTAAGACTTAAAAATTGGCAATCTACTAGCTGCCCTGCCAGACGCCTGACACTACAGGGAACAGTACTAGGACTGGTTGGCCCGGTGTCAGTATAATGTGACTGGGTGGAACTGAGGCCCGTGTTGCGCCATCAGTCCCACGTGTGGCAGCACGTAAACTTTGTCTAAGCAGCACCGTCCTGATATACACATAGTTTGGGGCTGGACGTTAAGCACCAATTCCCGCCCCCCCCCCCTTATCTTGCCGACGCCTTTGAGAGAGGTAGAAACTTCAGAAGGAAAATGCATTTACAGATAGACCGTGCAGTAATGTTAATGCCGTGAACGTCTTTGATGTGCCTTGCTGTGTGTGTGTGAGAGAGAGAGAAGGAAAGTCTTTATATCTTGGACTGAACGTAGCCTAATAAAAGGCGATATTTAGTAGTCGTTTCTGAGGCTAGATAGCAGAATGGTACAATGTTCCTAACGGAGCACTTAACCCTCTATATAATATACAAGAAAAACGTGTGACTGCCGCTTGGAGGAAAAATCTTTCTTAAATTTAAAACAAGGGAACTGGACCAAACTAAGACATGAAAAAGACGAAGACAATCTACATGTTTCGGGGCACTACCCCTTCATCAGGACGACACAAAAACGACGAAAAAACGACAACAATGAAAACAGAAGAAAAAGACTTAGCTTCAGTAGTTGTGGCCCATGGGCTGGACAGCAGGAAAATGACTAAGGGACAGTGAGTAAGAAGGGTTAAAAAGAGGGGCAGCCAATCGCCAGGTGGGTAGGAAAGGGTAGGGAAGGGTGGGGGTGGAGAGGGGGCGGGATGGAGAGTCGGTGTGGGAGAGAAGGAGGTGACAGAAAAGAAGTAAGAGAGAGAGAGAGAGGAGGGGTAAAGAGGAATAAGTGGGACGTGGAGGGTCAGTGTTTGAGGTTGAGTCCAGTGGGTGCCATGGTACCGAAATGGGTAATGAAGTAGGACTCCATATTCTTACGGTCAATGGAGTCACCCTTCATTTTCCAGATACCACAGACCCTCATGTTGTCGGCTGTGTGTGGGGGTGTGCTGAAGTGACGCGCAACTGGCGTGTTTCTGCAGTATTTAGTGTCAGCTAGATGTCAGCTATATAATCTCTAGACATCCCCCTCCCCCATTCGATTCTCTTTGCTGCTTTCTAACTTCTCTTCCTCTTGTCGGTTTTATTGTCACTGATATGTAGCTACCTCACCATCCAATACTTTCTCATCTCTTTGGACATGAAGGTATTAATGCCCATCCGTTAATGCTAAAACTAAACTTTTACAAAGCAAGGAAGGAAAAAAAGTCATCAGGATTTGGTTTTTCCTTTTCTTCGATGTTTTATGGATCTTTATCTGATTTTCCCAACACCAGTATTACCCAAAAGAATAGTCTCGTGCTTGTGGTAATAGGTTTTCCCGATCAGTACATCTTTAAGGGAGATTAATCAGAAAACCGCTTGCACTTGAGATGAGCTGTATAAACCTGTAGTCTTTTTGTCTCGCTGGAGAGCATTGCGCTCAAAAACGTGGAAGACGTTTATTCCAATAAGAGGATGCATCCTTCGAGATATTACGGACATTCTGTGACGAAATCGATATCATTTACTTGATTCCACGAGATTAGGTTGCTGCTATTACAGAATGCATTTCAGGCTTGTATAAAAATCTAGGTTTCTCGTTAAAAGGATAAAATGTTATCAGCCAGAAAAGCCGATGTCAGAGGTGACATCCCACACGTGACGTCAATAGAGGTGACAACACAGCAGAAGAATCTAACTATTTTGTTGTCCGGAAAGAAAAAAAGCATTCCCTATCTTTCTCAGTTGTTCAAGAAAATATTTGTCAATATTTTCATTTAAATCACTTTTTTGAGTAAGATTTGTAGTACGTAATTTCAAGCTTTGGTTTCAGCATCACCAATACATGGTGTATTGTTTTCTCTGTTATTCAGCCTTCACTGTATTTGGAATGATAGGTGACACCATGCTATGTCCATAGAACGAGTGCAGTGTCCAATTAAAGCATTAAACAAACAGAGATGCTATACCAAAAATCGGCTTGAAAACAGCAAGGTGATAATAGCACGAACATAGTAACATTACCAACAGTCTATAAAACGTTTGGCGACAGTCTATAAAACGTTTAGCAACCGTCTATAAAACGTTTAGCAACCTTCTATAAAACGTTTAGCAACCGTCTATAAAACGTTTGGGGAAAAAATGTACCATCTCCTCGTCCAAAAAATCCATGACCGATTCTTCTCCATCCAACAGCACAGACACGGACATTCCGTCTTCTTCTATTTCCGCTGAAACAAAACAACAAAAAAGCCAGGAAACGTTACGTTGACTAATAATATTAGCCAATAAGAAAATCCCAATTATATTTAATCCATAACAGCGGAAAAGCAATACCGAATAAGAAAGAGAAAAGTGCCTGATTCGAATCAAATAGGTTAAAACTTTGCTAACATATATGCCCGGATAAAGGGATAGGAGAAGATATTTACTGAGCATGTTGCAAATCATCAGAAAAAGTGCATTAGATGTTCACACAAACAACAGATAAATAAACACTGGTAGCAAAGCCTATATGGTGCTCGTTTCACGTTAGATTACATGAAACATTTCAAGCTTCAGCTAAGGGAGGCTTCAAAATGTATCACGTGTACAGGGGTAACGAGTCCCTGATACGTGAGCAAGGTGAGACGGAATTATCTATACCCTCCCATCCTATTCTGTCCACTCCCCCTCCCCTGTCTCCCTATATCTCCCCATTCCCTCCATCGATTGCATACAGTAGATATTTCAACACCACCATCCTTGTAACTTAAGCGTTTAGTAACGATGACGACGACGGTGGTGGTGGTGGTGGTGGTAGTCAGTTTCCCCAATGTAACGTGGTGGATAGGTATAACTCTGGTATCCGAGAAACTCTTTTAAAATTGCAACGCTCTCTTTGACGCTGTCTTCCAGATCCATTTTTAGCTTTCGTTCACTTTCACGGCTGGCTTCATAGCTACTTTTGGAGAAAGGTCGCATATACGACAGTTTGTTCGATAATCCGTAATATTTATCTGCTAGGTCACACCGCCCTGCACAAATCATTCATTACGAGAAGCGCGGGCCGCTGACAGACAACGCCCTAGATACAGACGGAACCTCCTTCAGCAGCCACCTGACAGCGGAAATATTACAGAGACGGGGCAAAGCCGACCTGCCATCTCCAGCAACACCGTGGCCTTTACGCCGACGGCAAATCCCATGCCCCCCTCCCCCAAAAAAAAAAACATCCCGCCCTCCCCTACTCCATCCGAGCGAAGGAGGGAAATAGTTCTTCCCGGTTGCTACCGTTTTCTCTTCAGCTGATGTAAACATACTGAAGTCGAGTAGTACGCAGACAAGGGGCCTGTCACAATCCAGTCATCCGCAAAATTTATATAAAATATAAAAAGAGTCCCCTCTTCTTATGACGTCACTCGGACTCTTGTCTGATTCTTGTCACGTGGCCACACGTTTATAGAGACCACGAAGGGAGGGGAGGGGGAAAAAGTAGGAAATAAAAATGAACAGAAAAGGAAAATGGCGAAGTAAAAAAAAAATACTCCCGATGAAAATCAGGAGTATACGGCACTGGAAAGACAGCGTGATAAGTTCAGAAAAAGAAGTGCCTTTATAAAGCTGAACACAGAACACAGATTGTTTTACTTCCTACTCAGCTGCAGTGCCATTTCCCTGGCATTTTCAACGGCGTCGACTTTAAATATCGGCTGTCGATAGCAAATGTTCGTACTGGGTTTCCCCTGTTCTCCACACGGAACGTTGAACTTAGCTGGCGTGTGGGTTGCGAAATGTGATTACCAGATCCGGTTTCGTTAAAAGTAAAAAAACATCGTATTTGTCCATGATCCATGATGTTTTTCGTCATAGCCAAGAGTATATGCTGCAAAAAACGACGGGGCAAAAGCGCACGCATTGTAACACGCTGCACTGAATACACGCATGGACAAACAATGTACACGTGCACAAACACCTACTCCTCTCTCTCTCTCTCTCACACACACACACACAAGCTCACAGTGGAGTAGCGCAAACAAAAATTTGCATCGTAATATTTTCCAAACGGCTGAGTTAATTCAGCACATGATGCTAATCTAAACACAAACACAATTTTTTTCCGTTCGTTCGATAAAAGTATTCAAACATTTTTATGCAGAGCTTTAGCGACAAAATGTTCACGTAGTTATTTAGTTCATCGAGGGTTTTGGCCAAGGAAAGAAAAGGGGGTGGGTGGGTGTCATATTGTAATAAAGTATCACAGATTAACTGAAACGATCTCAGGGTTGTTACCTTAGATTTTGTTAAAATCTGCAGTTAGTGACAAGGTAATCGTTTCCTTACATTGTATCTATTTATTGTACTCGTGTAAGTGCGTGATCTGGTGTCCTTCTGTTTACTGCACATAAAAGCGATCGTTAGACGAATGTAAACACGTACTGTGAATTTTACGAGCACTGTTATACAACCGCTTAAATCAACATAACCCAAGGGGAGACAAAGGCTGGCAATCTGCCACAAGCTGCACCTTGGGTCGAGGGAGGTTCTTACACCGCCCTAGTTAAAAGACCGCGTATAGGATAAGAACAGCTGAAGTTATCCATTTAGAGATGCCGCTGAGCTCTGGGCTTGTGAAGCAGGAAGTAAAACGTCACTAAACGAGATCTGCAAAATTCAATGGACTGCAGATACTCAGTGCAGATTGAAAAGTATCACGTCTCTTTTCTCACCTGGGCGGGAGGGGGCGGCCCTGCTTTCGTACAGACGTTAGTCGACACTGCTTGTCTCGTAACTGCACGCCGCATCTTTCGTGCTTGACAAGGCAGCGGAGAGATTTTTATACTACTGTACTGGGTCGGGTTGCATGGGTGTTCGTATCTTGTTTCCCCACGTAAAGATGCACATAAAATACACAGGGCAAACGGGCCTTACGACCGATCTTATGAGCTGTAGGACAAATACTAACCCTAATGCAACACACCGCTGTAATATACCAAGATCTTAAAGGGCAAGACAATCGAAAGGATGGGTTACTCTTAGACTATTAACTTTGGTCTTCTAAATATAGTCCGCTCAAAATTTGGTCGTAAAAGCTTAATCTGTTTGCAGTTAATTTGCCTTCGACACACTCTCACTGAAGGTATATTATAGTTGTCACGTTTTAGTACTTTTGATAAAACAAAACGAACGAAAACCTTACAAATAATCAGTGCTGGCATTGCCCTAGCACCACTACTGAAAGGATGCCAGAATCCAATCTGCTAGGCTTGGTGAGTAAAATAATCGCTTTTACCCTGAACACCCACTCTGAATCTGCATCTCCCAAACCAGAGTTATCTTTCTTAATTATTAATATGACAACCTCAAATTCCATTTTAGTGCTCAATGTGGGCGAAATCTCTACAACGTGCATGGCCGCTACAAAATATAATTTCAGGCCTGATTGTAAATATTTTCGTATTTTCACACCAAAATATGCGTGGAGAGATTGAAACTTAGTCTTCGTCATCTAATCGCAGTCTATATTTTCTTCCTGAACCTTGTTGAGTGGCTTTTTCTTCTCTTGCCTTCCCCTTTAAGGAAAACTGAGTTCAGAATAACTACGTTATGCACGTCGACAGCCAAGGTTAAACTAGCAACTTACGACGCTATGCACGCTTTCGTTTCCTGCAAATCCGTTCATACCTTGTTTTTGAATTGCGATTTAACTCAGTTTTCTTTATTGTAACGGCATAAATAAAACACGCAGGGCTGGGAGGATGGGACAACCCTTGAAAGAAAAATCCTTGACTTAAACGATGGTTATCTCTCTCCAGCGATGTGGGCATGTGTAGAGAGCGGCAGATACATCCTGTATCGACGTGGGCATGTGCAGAGAGCGGCAGACACATCCTGTAAAATACCTATCTCACAAATTGTATGCTTGGAGTTCTTTTGTTTTTGTTTTCTTTTGCTTTTTTGTTGTTGTTGCCTGATTTTGTTGCCGAGAAGCCCTGGGCTACGGAACTCGTATCCTCCAGGTGGGAAAACACCGATGTGGCGTCGTGTCCAACGAGGTAGGACGTGTATTGCGGGATTACAGACTTGAGATATAATAACCGCGGTAGGAAACACTCCCGTAAGGACATTGAAAGATTTGTTTGTTTTTGTTTTTTGTTGGGGGGGTGGGGATCTCCGGGAATTGCATAAGCTGAGACGTTGAGAACAGTTTGATGAATTCGTTTCGTGAAGTTGTGAACGTACTGTGAGGGAAGGGGAAGGTTTTGCGAACTAATTGATTGTTGCCGATTTTGTTGTATGGCGAATGAGATTCTGATGTGCTTGATGTGATTAATTTGTGTTGAAAATATCGATGTGATTTTGTTGTGTGGATGTAGGTGACTGCAGTGAGTGGGAGGGGGTTTGCGACATCTTTAGATTTAAAGTAAATTTTCATGCACGCTTTCGCGAACACATGATAGACTTTTGTCGTCCTTTTCAAAACCAAGCCTTTCCTTTTGAGACTTTCTAAAATTGACAGAGATTCTCGGGGAAACGAACTTACTTTCTGTACAAAACACCATCGTTATCCACGAGTCAGGAGCCAGTAGGTAACGAGCTTAGACCCTCGAGCTCGTGACGAGGGACACTGAAATTATCTGTCGCTCTGACGCGAGTGCAAGCAACGTGGTTAATTCTCGTAAACAGCGCCATCAAGCTTCACCATTCTGACCTTTTCACAGAGACGTCCACATCCTGCCTGACTCACAGAAGCCTTTACGAGAGAAGATAACGACTTCTTTTCGAGGTATGGGGAACATCTGCCTCGTAAAAGTGATTACCGAAGCTCCATCTCTCTCTCTCGCTCTCTATTCTACCCTCCCTTTCCGCCTCCCCCCTCTGTGACTGAAAACTCCATTGATGATATTATATTTTTGGCATCAGTCTAACTTTTAGTAAGCACTTTTAAAAAATCAGAAATGTTCAGTCCAATAAGGATCGAGGAAAATCCTGAGGATACCAGAGTGGGCTAATGGATCTAGGAACACTGACCGCGCCAAAAAAGTTTTCTAACGTGTGTGTGTGTGTGTGTTTGCTTCACTGCTGGAGGTGCATGCGTCTGCACCTGCGTCTATGTGCGCAAGCGTGTCACAAGAGTCTTTTGTATGCAAATTCGACCATGTTAGGCATGGGATTAACAGATTATGGTGATGACAAAAGGTAAACGTCCAGACATCATACACACATGCGTGAAGCTTCTAATAGCATTACCATCCTGTGCAGTTTCCCCATGTATTGGCTGTCATGTTTGTTCATATGAAAATGCCATTAAATAAAATAATAAATAAATAAAATGTGGATTTTTAACGCCCGAGAACACATTTCATGCACACTTCGCGCGGACGATGGACACAGACACGCTAGTGAAACCAACGAACACACACAGAGGGAGAGATGAACGCACCACTGACCAACAGGTTGGGAAACAGATCGTCCTTCAGTCACAGGTGGGTAGAAAAGTATCATAAGAGACGATGAACAGAGAAAGTTGTAAGTTAATGCAGACAGGCAATCGGGACGTCAGTCAAGGTACTTTCGGAAAAGAAAAGTTTTTAAGTTTCGTTTGAAAGTCTGCAGTGATGGGGAGTGGCGAATGTTGTGGGGACATTTCTGTCTTGTTTCACTCCACAGGTCTATACTTAGATGTTTTGTGAATTCAGCTCCCTTGCCATTCTCCCATAGCATTTACAGGGTGAGCAGGGCTTACATCCCCTTATCGATTTTCTTGCCAGTTTAATTTGTTACCGGTACAAAGTTCACATTTAAAAAAAAATTTCTAAGCGTGACGTTCTGTGAAGCGCATTTGCAGACATAGGAAATCATTTTAATCCCTACTTTTCAGGCTCATCAGTTTTAGATCAGTCGGTGAAATTAGATTTCTTTTACATCGATGTGTAGCAGGGAATGCAGCCTGACAATACGTCTACCTCCACCCTGCATTCAGGAAAGTAATGGCGAGTCGACCTTAGGCACACGAAAGAAAAAAAAGAGGCGCATTTATCTACTGATTTGACATTAACTTGCCATAGTAGTTCTCTACAGAACATTAGTTTAAATCCATTTATCTATAAAATATTTACCACGTGTGTATTTCTTTCTAATACCTGCAGAACCATAATACTATTTACTGTATATTCAGTCCTTGCAAGGAGTCACAATGGAAATTTCGTCATAAATATTGATACTGACGCACACGCCATTTACTGTAATAAATTTGTAATAAATCCAGCCTAGCGGTATGCTGGTAGTCGCAATGCGTTCTTTGCTCTCCACCGAATAAGAATTTCTTTTGTGGTATGTTTGTGTGATGTATGGCGTCAACTGTTCGAAAACCTCACTGCAGCCCCCTGTTAAGAAGATACGTGACATGAAACCTAGCGACAGGTTTTCGTTATTCAGACGGTCGTATTCGAGTGTGAGGAAAAATAAGATTACAAGATGTAGATGACACGAATACCTTGCCATCGTAAGTGAAACATCTGTGTACGGACTGCATGATGCTCTCTGCTTACACGTGCATGCCAGCCTGCGTGAGAGCTAGCGAGTTTCCACCTCATTCGATCCTACAAGCCTACGACCATTCCCCCTACACCCACCAGCGACTCCCAACGATACAGCGTCCTGGCGAGATAATTTCTTCATCCCACACAGTTTGTCTGCACTCAACATCTGGCTCAGCCACTCACTCCCCCTCCCCCCAAAACAAACACACACGCACACATGCACACATGCACATTTTCCTGTTTTTTGAGAATAGCATATCCCAAAAAGTTAGAACTTGCTAAGAAGCCGCATCAAATATAAGCTCAACCCCCCACCCCCC
>SMGT01014990.1:205196-222608 GCA_004794575.1 Lanistes nyassanus | reverse complement strand
CCCCCACCCCACCCCACCCCCCACCCCCACACACACACACACACGTCTCCCCTCTTCTTACTCTCCGCTCTGCCTGCTGAACAGGCTCTGTGTCCGCAGCGCTTGCGGTGAGTGAGCTGTGGCGTCACGGAATCCCCAGGTTCGCGATGCAGCACTTGATCCTGAAGAACTAAATCTCCTTATTTCTATACACAACACGCGGAGAAAAGTAGAATACTCTTAAGCGGCTTTCTTAACCAGGAGAACGTGGGTCCCAGTTCGAAGGAAGATGCATTTTCGTCCAGTTAAGAAGAGTTTTAATACAAGGATTTTCTTTACGCTAAGCGACTGGATGAGGATTAGTGCTTTTATCTATTTTTTTCCTGCATCAGTTATGTATCTTTTTGTGCACTTTACTTCTATACTCTTTTGTGCAACTTCCTGTGCATGTGACCTTTACTCATTTCTTTTGAACAATTCAGATTAATCTCAAGTCTTTGAAAGTTTTTTATAAGAAGTTTCTCAAAAGAATCTTAGCAACGTCTTCATAAGAATACACTCTGACTCCATGACCTCTCAAATTTAACTAACATAAACCCATTCTCTGATTAAAAGAAACCAAATTCTTTTACTCTAAAGGTCCGTACATTAGAAACCAATCAATGGCTTTAACGACGCGTTCTTTGATCAAGCCTGCCTTGTATGTCCGTCCAGAGGTACGGCTTTCTGATTCGCTTGGTCGCTTTCATTCTTTCCCTTTCCTTTTCTTTCTCTCTCTTTTTCTGACGAGAAAAACGTTTCTTTGATGTAGCCACGGTATCTGTCAACAACAATCAACACTCGCCCAATAGTGCAGACCCTTAGAGTTAATCCATTTTTTAATTGCGAAAGGTAACCCGCTATCTTATAAATGGATTTTGCTCAACTCTTTGCTGCGTTAATCCTGCCTTTAACTACAAAGCAGATACTGTGTTTGACCGACTGCCGTGCCAATACAATGCCCCACCAGTTCTTTTGACGCCAGTCTTTGCTTTGGATACCAAAGAAAAATTACCGGTAAATGATCAGTTCTATTGTGTCCGTGTCCTCGACACTATCACGTGTTATTATCTAGACCGGCTTTTGGCTAACTTTGCTCTTAGTGATCAATCATTGACTGTGCCTTTGATCCTACCCCTTATTCCATTAATTATAACCGAGAGAAGAATTCATTAACTACTGCGATAGGTGATCCTTCTCCCATTGTGTCTTTGACCTTTATAAATCCTATCAGAATTATTGCGAAAAAAGTGTACTAGAGAGATCTACAATTATATTTATTTGTATGCTGTATCTGCCAATGTATTATCAAGATTTGTCACGCCACAGAAATAATGTTTTCAACAGATTTCACCATATCGGGAAATAATGCATACACGAACACACACATTCATGCATTCTCACGCATACACCACCACCACCACCACCACCACCACCACCACCACCACCACCACCACCACCACCACCACCACCACCACCACCACCAACAACAACAACAACAACTTTACCGCCACATCACACCGTTCAGGTTAAAAAAAGCTGGGTAGTTGCCCAGATGTATCGGTGCATCTCTGTGAATTTGATTTGTGCCTCCATGCGTGTATTCATCAACATAGGTATGCATTATGTATCCATATCTGCAAGCATCAATATGCACGCAACTGTGTAACCGACATCGAATTATGTCGTTGATTAGACCCTTGGAAAAGAGAGAACACAGACAATCTGTTTCATCTGCTCAAGTAGAAACTCTTACCGTCAATCATAAACTGTTCCTCTAATGTAAGTACTGCGCAGATAAAAGGCCGATGCAGGAAAGCGGTTGTAACTTACATAACTACAGGCAAGGTGCCAGCAGTCAGAATAACACGACTCTTCTTGGGGCATACCTCAGCTCACCTCAAGAGGAGCAAAGTAAAAAACACACACACACACAAGAAACGCAAAAGCAACCTCAAGGAGCGATACGCAAGACATGAAGCCATTACGATTACCTGTGAGACAAACGTGAAAAACAACGGTATGAAAAGTAGTCCCGTCACTCAGTAACCACAGAAAAAAACACAGCAGCGGTAACAGTGAAAACTTTCAGAACAAAGGACAACAGCGATAACACTGACAAACATCGGGATAAAGGCGACAGCGATAAAGTGAAAAATGTCAGGATAAAGAACTAGAGCGATAAGTGGAACAAAGTTTTCAAGATAAAGAACAATTGCGCAGCAGAAACACAGCAATAGTACCAGGTAGGGGAAACAGCGTGGAAAAGAAAACTTTAAAAAAACCGCAGGACAAAAAGAAAATACAATGTCGAAGACGATTTGGGGAAAAAGAAGCAAATAACTAAACTGAAGAAATTTGAATAGATCAATATCGATCGAAGAACAGCAGGATATCGCAAAGTAAAACCAACATGGAAGGACAAGGATTCGTGATAAGGAGCAGGAAACAGTACTAGAGAAATGCGGGATGAAGATTAACACTGGAAGACAACGAAAAAAAGGACAGAATCCCACCAGGGAGGAAAAAAATGTGAGGAGGCAAGGACTCACGTGTATTTGTCTCGTAGGTACCCTTGTATTCCGAGGTCATGAACTGTCGGGTCAAGGCCGTTTTCCCGACTCCAGGCGCCCCCATCATGAGGACCCGGTAGTGTGATGTGGACGCCGAGGGGGTGACCCTCTGCGTCGTCGGGCCGCTTTCCACGGAGTTGGCACTCTGCTTACGGTGTTTGCCGCCGCCGGAAATCGTGGTGGTGGTGGTGGTGGAGGTGGTGGTGGCTGCCGTGGTGGTGCAGATGATGTTAGAAGCCGTGCCGGCATCCGGGTCCATGCTGCTGATGCTGCCGTTGGAGGCCAGGCTGTTGCTGGAACGCTTGAAGGAGTCCCCGCTATTGACGATGCCTTTGGACGTGGTCTTGAAAGACCGAACGCGGCACAAGCCACCCCCTTCCTTCTGCATCCAGTCCGGGGCCGGCAACGGCAGGAAGGCGGGCGTGTTGGGCAGCGAGTTGGTGCGTGGCCGCTGGGCCGCCTCGATGTCGAGGGACAGTTTGGGCCGCGGGCGGTTTTTGAAGGACGACGAGCGGGAGTGGGGGGCCGAGGCCGGGTCGCCCCGTATGGGGGATCCCCGCACCAACTTGTCCTCCGGAACAGGCTCCCCTTCCACCAGGATGTCCATCATGACTGTCGCCATGACGCTGGACGTTTCGAGGCGCGTTGCGATTTGCGGGCTAGCTCTTGCAAAGTGTCAGCTTGTCACTCTCTGTGGATCGAGAACCGTCAGACATTAAAAACCCCAGTAAGGTTCCCTTCTCCATCGCCCCGTTCCCCACTTTCTATCCATGTAAGCACTTTTTCTAATATTCTGTGGTTCATTTCTTCAGCATATGCCTCTCTGTCGCCTGCCTCTCCCCTACACTGCCTTCTGTATCTCTCTATCACCTCCCTTCTTCCTCGCACGCGCACAGACGTACATGTCAAGCACGCAGGCACTCCCGCGCTCACACTTGCATGTGCATACGCACACACTCAGCCCCCACTACCGCTCGTCGTCCTTTGTTCGACCACAAACACACGTGCTCATGTACTTTAATATTTTAAATCGTGTTTTAATCGTATTTTATTGTATTTTATCGCATTCGATTTTTTCACTACTATTTAATCGTATTTTAATCGTTACTTACATCAGAAACACCGCACGCCTATCAGTAACCGGTACCGAATTTCGTGCTATTGTCATGTTAAATATTCGTTTGATAACTATTTATCTCTCTCCTTCCCTCCTATTCTCTGCGCTGCTTCTGGCTGCTGACGTGACCCCAGTCAGACCAGCACTGACTAACCACAGCCGACTAATTCTGATTCAGTGGGTGGCTTTCATTCTTTCGCAATCGCTGTGCCGACAGTAAAAGATCCTTCCTCTGGTGCGCTCGCGCTGTACATGCCAAACCCGCTGTACATGCGGACAGATCACGCGGCTGGTTCAGCCCATGTACGCTGCTGGCGTATTCCGCCATGGATTCTTAATTATAGCTGTCGCAATGAAGGCGGTGGCGCCCAAGCCACGAAATTGCAAACATAATGAGCCAGTTGGGGAAGTCAAATTTAGGGTTGCTTTGGTTTATGACAGAGTACGAGGCGGAAATGGGAAAGAGGCAGATGCAATGATGGAGAGAAAGTGAGGCGGGGGTTGGGGCAGAAAGTGGGGCGGAAGTGTGTGTATGTGTGCGTCGGGGAGGGGGCGATAGATGGAGGTAAAGAAGATGAGAGCGGCTCAGCAGAACCCTGTCCCAAACATTACCCGAGAGAACAGGTTAGACCAAGAGTGATAATCGTCTTGATCTCGGATATTGAGGAAGTCTTTGGAAGTTCACAGCATCATCAGGTACTTAGTTTGCCGTAACGACACGTGTCATCACCTTCATAGTCCTCCTTCCCCCTCCACCACCACTACCCTTCCGCACGTGCCTGAAGCTATGTCTGACCGTGCGGCTGCATGCCTGACCCAGATTCTGCAGCGTTCGTCTTGCAGAATCGTTGTGGAAAACGGCGGTGTCTGGTTTCATGTATCTTTCACACTACTATACCACTGACATCCCTGATAGATCTTGCGGCACTCTGTAGTATTCTAAGTATTAGTATTGTTATAATGTGACAGAATCAGATTATCCAAGACTTAACGCACACGTTCCATCAGTATCATCACGTTACCGGAGGTTGTCTTTCTTGGTGGCAAAAATTTGATCTTTGCTATCCCACTGAGAAACAACAACTATTTGCCTTGCTTGCAGATTTCTGAGGAGGTATTTCCTGCGGATTGGCTGTGAAGCGAGCTAGATCTTCACAGTGCCCACGCAGCCTCACTTAGCTGCTCCAGAAATGTCAAGCAACAATATGATCAGTGTGGCACAGTAAGAAAAGAAATGAAATGACATCGTATTTTAATTTTCCTTCAGCATCATCCAACAGATCTGTTTTATAATATATTGGCGTGGTTCGTGATTTTGTGAACTGTAAACTTGCACGGACTTGGAATGCTGATCATGGCTGTATCAGCAAGGAAAGGAGTGGGGAGTGGGAAAAAACCCCACTGCTGCTCCAGGCCTTATTGGCTAATGTATGCGATTATCAGGAGTGTGTTTGAGGAGTCGAAGAGAGTTTTTTTGGTAATGATGGAGGGGTAAAAATCCGCCATTAGAGGTATCGTGGAAAGCGAGATTAGAAACCTGTTATTGGATCCGCCACTCATTAGGTGCCTCGGAATTTCTGCAGAAACCCACCCTATCGGGGAGATATATCAAAGCTTGGTCTTCTTCAATCTCTTTTCTTGTTACTCTCCGCTGTTTGTGGTTTGTTACTAAATGAAATGTAACTTTCGTGATTTTATTTTGGCCGTACCTGCACAGTCCACATGAAATGGAAAAGGAAATGACGTTTGGCTAATACACTCTAAAATAAGGCCAAACTGGTTCTGAATGCAACAAAGTAATCTAAGTTCCAAGTATGGTAAGCAATATATTGTCATGTGGGGTTAATCACCACCTTCATTCTTGATTGCTTTTCCTATCTTCGACGAGACGCAATATTCCCACAGCCGGTAGCTAACGAAAGGGTTATACCATGGGTGCAGCTCTCACAGTAAGTACAACGAATAAACAACACCCATCAGAATATTGTAGCAGAAAGCCCTCCTGTTTTACGTTTATAGGAAGCGGTAAAAAAAAAACACGTTATCAAACCGTTGCAATTAACTGTCGGATTTATTTCCAACGCGTACTTTCCCTTCAACCCCCTTTTACACCTTCTTCCACTCCTCCCACCATCTGCATTCCATCTGACTTCTGTCTTGTGTGCTCTGCTGTTTTTGCGTAGCCATCTTGGCATGATGCAGGCAAAAAGGTTTTTAATCGGGATGTTTCAATAACCTGTTTCCTTCGAAGCCGGAATACCGGGATTTAGTAAAATGCATTCATCATACTTCAGGAGCATATAGGGAGGGGGTATCAACCACACCCCTGTCCTTCCCTCGTCAAATCAAAAAGAAAAAATGGAATAAAGGGAGGTATAGACGGAAACACTTGTCCAGTCCTCCACTCATGAAAGACAAACGAAAATCACAAAGCGTCTACAAAGATACTGACATTTTTATATATTTGTTGATGCTTGCTTCATCTGTGGCTTGGTTTTCTTAGTCAATAAAAGCCTTATTTTGGACTCCAATGCTCAGGTGCCTACCTCTCCACCTCCTTCCTTCCCAAGGAAATCAGTGATCTAAATCTCTATTTGTTTATTCAGAACGACGATAAATACCATAATCCTGAACATTATCCGTCACGAGGAACATCGACAGATCTGCATTGTTTCTTCTGAAACGCAAAAGAATAAGAAACAGCAGAGGGGACTTGAAACAAAAAGCGGTGTTAGATGTTGCTGAAAGGTGTCGATTATATCACGAAGAGGGGAGGGGGAGAGGAAATAGTGGTGTGGATTAAGAAAAGGGGGAAAAACTGGAATCCTGGGGAAAAGCCCCGACAGACATTCCTGTAAAACGGATGCCACCTGCACAGAAAGCAAGCGAGCATACATTCTGAATCGGCAGCAGCAACGCTTTTCCTCTATGCCCCATGCTGTTAAGATGTTTCAAAGTGTCCAGAAAAGGTATCGAAACACACCCAGAAAGAATAATCAAATGAAGATTCAAAGAAAACGCATTAGCGCCTCGACTGTCGCCAGATCGAAGAGACCAATCCATTGAAAGACGGCCAGCTGCGGCCTCGCTATCATCCATCGCAGCTGACGTTCTCACCGCTGCTGCAGGTGATGCAGCCAGCTTGGAGGTGACGTCACGCAAGGGGATGAAAGACAGGCCTGTTCCTGACGTCAGCACCGTACTGCGTGTGACGCGCGAGTCAGTACGTGGACCGCCGGCCAGCGAGTAGACTTGCAGGTGACTGACGCTATTGACCTTCTCTCACTGCGAGTGACGTGGTGAGGTGACGTGGTGGTGTGGTGAGGTGACGTGCTGGTGTGGTGAGGTGACGTGGTGGTGTGGTGTAGTGTGGTGACATGGTGCAATGTCGTGCAACGCTGCTGTCTGAAAACCTTGTGTAGGTATAGCTTCGAGTCTTGAGGCTGCAAGATTTTCATTCGTGCTGGTGGTGTAGCAGAACTGTAATTTTTTTCCATCCGCTAGGTTTTAGATCTTTTCCCTGTCATCAAATACTCGTCTACAGCTCTGAAGCTGTTCCTCTCTCACTCTCTTAACTCGATCCCCTTAATCCTTCTCTCTCTCTGCCTTTCTCTTTCTTTTCTCTAAATCTGCTGCAAGCTCTACTACAGTCAAGGAAAACACCTATGAGAGGAGAATGGTGAGATATTCAAGCGGAGGAGAAAAGTCAAGACGGGGAGGTAGAGAGAAGTGCAAAGGAGGACACGTGGGATAACGATCAAGCACACGTGTGCAGCCGACACACCGCCACGATGTCATGGACCGTAGGCGCGCGTAAATGCGGGGGTAGGGGAAACAGTCTGCCGAACGTAGGAAAAAAAGACTTATAAGTAAACTGTACGATGCAAAAGTAAAATACACTCGTTAGCATAAACACATGGACCAACAGACAGAAAGACGGACAGACAGACAGACAGACAAACAGACGACAATTGAAGCATACGAGCTAGAAATTAAATCAGAAAGATTCACAAACCTTCTCTTACGGCGGAACTACAGCAGCTGATCAGCGTTTGGGTGCGATAATAAAATCAGGCGCCAGCCAACCCACGCGAGTGCGCGGGAGTTTCGCGTCTGTCACACCTGATTACCCGTCCCCCACTCCTCCTCTCTGCCCGAGAACGCTATACCAGGTAAAAACACAAAACTTCAATCTATCTGCCACTGCGGGAGGTCAGAAAGCAATGTACATGCAAAGAAAAACAGTCTGTTGTAGGACGCATTCTGACACGTGCTTACACACCTTGACACGCCAGGGCGATATCTGTCGTGATCGATGCTTCGTATCGACGATTCTTTCGAGGGTCCGTCGCTAGCGATACTCAGTGGTAACCCGTCAAACTGGCGCGCGGCACGGAAACTCGCCGAGATGCACGCTGCGGGCATGAATAAGATCTTACACGCCACCAGTCAGGTTCAACATGCTAATAACTCCCACAGGTCAAAGCGGGGGTCGATTGCCTGCCGCCAGACACCGCAGCTGTCGACATCAGCAGGCTGCTGACATCCTATCACGTACACAGGTCTCCCAACCTATCGTCATCCCAGGTCTCTCCTAGCAGGATGGTTGGCCCCGGAAACGGCTGTCGTAGAGCTGCGTTTCGTGCCGTTTAGCAGTCTGACTACGACAGGTAGGCAGCGGTGGTTTCCGCAGCGGCAGCAACGACAGCAATGATGGCTTTATCGCCGCGACGAAGGTGACGAAACGCCTGTGAAGCTGACGTCACTGCGTCTGGATATGTGTCCGAAGCCGTTGGATTCACAATGTGGCTTTCTCAGCTTTCTCCAGTGACGTAAACTGCCCAGCAACGGCCCACGCTACAGCTGGCAGCAGCTGCAAGTTGCTTTTGAGAAGCTACCGCGTCAGGAAAGGTGTCAGCTTCCTGGCAGAGCTGAAACAAAATACAAGACAGATCCTAGGTTTCTTTTTCCAAATACTGTAAAAGTGTGTTATGTGTCTGTGTGTGCATGCGTGCGTGTGCATGGCTGTGTAAAGGCAGGTTTTTTTATGTGCGACGCTTTATGCATGTACGCACTGTATACATTCACTCCAAAAAACCTAGGATGATGTATCTTGTCAGTGCGTGACACTCTCTTCTAGGCTTCCTAGTGACGAAAATTCAAGGTGACCATCAGTAGAGACCTGTTTATTAAATGGGCGAAACTCTCACCTCGGAACACATATTGCTTAATTATTGCAATCTGTTGTTACGGAACGAAACGAAAGCTGATTTCGATCAGCTTCTAAAAAAGAGAAAAATGCTCAACCGCTGACAAGCACAACCTTCAGATTAATCACACGCGGGCTCCGCTCTGTCTGCTCAGTATAGAAGCTTTGTTTTAGAGGTCATCTGGTCGCTTTTCCACGTCTGCTCTCATTTCGGTTATCTCCCTGTAAATCTTTCATCTCTTTCCCGCCGAAATACGGAAGTTCAGCTGGATGAAAGGTGATGTCATTTGCCCAGAACGTAGTAGGCCTTCAGCTGTTGGTGTCTAGCAGACGCGATCCTATTGCAAGGTCAAGGTCCTAGGGTCAAAGCTACACAGCGTAACACTCACCCGATTGATTACTTACACATGCGCAGCATACAAAAAAGCCTCGTGAATGTTTCAAAGCCAACGTTAGAACAAAAGCAATCGAACGGCCAAGGGCGTGAAATGCATGCAGAAGCTTGGCGGAAGGGGAAGCAATCCATAGAAACGATGACAGCTGCGCACGCACATGCACGATCGCACGCACGAGCAGCCAGCAGAGCGCGTTGGTCGTTTCCGACCTAATAACAATATTTCTGCCATCCCGTCCAACACTCTTCTGGCTTTTTTTCCCCAATGCAATGATCGAGTGGTCTCCCACAGAAGGAAACACAAACCAGACTGAGCAAATGTTTGACAAGGTGCCATAGGGCACGCATTTCAATTTCCGGATGAGATTTTTTTCTGGGCTGACAGACGCTTTATGGAGAGTCATTAACAAGAACCTTGTGTGGCTTGCAATGATTTCACAATGTGGAAACACTAGCTCCGTCAATAACCCGGAAACAGATCACAAGTCAGCCGAAGTAACGTAACAGTGTTGTGTGTAGATTAAGGCATGTGGACAATAAAATATCACCCAACTTACCAGCATTACGAGCATGAAAACGCGCAGAATAACTGGAGCCAATCAAAATACAGTATCACGTAAAATATGCTAATCTCGTAGGGTCACCACTGAAAACCTTGCAGTTTCCTGGAAGATCTTTACTGCCTATACCCCACCCCACCCCTCCCCCAACCCCCACCTATCCCCTACTCCTACCCCACACCCTAACCCCACCCCTTCCCCTTCCCCTAAATCCCCCTCCTCTCGGAACATCCCCCTCTCCCTCCCTTCCCCCCGCCCCTTGAAAGACCTTCGAAATATAGCTCGCCATTTGATTGGCTCCTCTTGTTACACATCCTAAATAGAGCTCGTCATTTGATTGGCTCCAGTTGTTCTGCGCGTTTACATGGTGTTACTGCAGTCATTATGACATGGCGTCACAGACTGAAGAACTTTACACCGTTACTGCACTAATTGATCTCTTGCACCTGACAAGCTTCCAGAGATCTTGGTTTTGTTGCATCCGAGTTCGTATAGTTGCTGTTCCGATCATAATAGTTATCAAAAGGCACTTCTCCCCGTGTGTTTTACGTGGACCTTTGATAAGGAGATAAAGCATGCACGCCACCACATGTTCATTCACAAAGACCCAGTCGGCAGAGTTAGCCCACGGCTGCCCCGAACAACTGTTCTTTAGTGTGTATAGGCATCTCACTAGACTTTCACAGTTTCGCACCTGAAAAGTCTTCGAATTGAGTAGCTAATCAGTCTGGAAAACATATACTGGTTAGGGATGACGCTTTAACGCACAAATCCACAACTGTGACTCCAAAGGGTTAACATTTCGTTCACTACACGCATCCGGGATCACTCAATCTGTTAGAGGTTTAAAAAATTCGTTTCGCAGAGAATAGTTTTTAGCTAGAGCTTAACTGGAAACCGTATATTTTGTGTACGAGGAATAGTTTCGGTTCAATTATCTTTGGACTAGTGACTGTGTCGTCGGGGGATATATTGTCCCTAGTCCTAACGTGTGATCTCACGTGCACACTCTCTCGACAGAAGTCAAGAGGACAACATCTGCGTGAATGCAATAAAATACTGTAGTATTTATGCTATACAAAACAATGACCAACACGTTTGCACGACTCGAACCTCTCCTGTCTACAATCTGCCCAAAGAGTCACATTACACAGAATAGATTAGCAGACGGCGTAGGTTTTAGACTATTGACTAGATCTACCACTGCGGAAGCATTGGAACACATAGATTTCGGCATGATTGAAATAAATGCTGCTTGCAAACTACCACAAGTGCAGTAATCTACTTTACGTATTTCGAAAAATGAAGTTGTGAACATCAAAATAATTATAGAATTGTACTGAAAAAATGTTAAAGAGTACTTACTGTTTGTTGCTAGATGTAGTCACTGTATGGACTGTACGCGCCTATGCGGTTTGTCCGTGATTACTTCCCCTGTGGTCTCTATGTATCTTATAAAAATGTAGGGAAAAAGCTGTGAACGATAAAAACATAATTCCAACGCAAGTTAAAAGAACAATATAAAACAAATAAAATTATTCCTACCGGAAATCCATTCAGTGAATTCTGTGTAAAACGCTGCGTTGAAAAAGTATCCAAGTGAATGCAGAAAAATGGCGGGCGCAATTGACTCGCTAACTACTAAACGATAGCGCGTGGTATCCCACACTTCAAAAGAAGGCGTCTGTCGTGTGAAAAAGCGCAGAATAACTGGAGCCAATCAAAATACAGTATCACGTAAAATATGCTAATCTCGTGGGGTCACCACTGAAAACCCTGCAGTTTCCTGGAAGATCTTTACTGCCTATTCCCCACCCACCCCTCCCCCAACCCCCACCTATCCCCTACTCCTAGCCCCACCCTAACCCCACCCCTTCCCCTTAATCCCCCTCCTCCCGGAACATCCCCCTCTCCCTCCCTTCCCCCCTCCCCCCCCCGCCCCTCGAAAGGCCTTCGAAATATAGCTCGCCATTTGATTGGCTCCGCTTTTTACACATCCTAAATAGAGCTCGTCATTTGATTGGTTCCAGTAGTTCTGTGCTTTTACATGGTGCTAAGGGAAGAACAATTATTCCGCTATTGGAAAACACCAGTGACATCTATTTCCGCTGAAACCCGCACCTTTTTTTACAATTTTTTAAAGTCATTGGAGACCCGCTCTCCAATGCGCCCGCAACCATAGCAAATTTCTGTTGGAGTACATATCTCCAAAACGATGAGAATGAGTATTAGTATTATTTTGCACGCGAATAAGTAAGGAAAATACTATGTTCGTTTTACTGGGGGGGGCACTCTTCAGGTCTCTTTACACATTAGTCCAAGCTAGGTCTACACGATTATTATCATACACACACTGTACCAGCACCCGCTATCTACATTAACCAAACCCAAATATTAAACAATACCGCACACATATTGGCACCACCTGCTACCGCCCAAGGTGTGTGCCCTCTGAGCAAGGTCACCTTTGACTTTACAGTTACCTTACCAGCCAAGGTACTGGCGCGAACATATGGCTTAGCAAACATGACCTAATATGGTTAGAAATGAATTATGTGCAAGTCTATAATATAAACTATTGGTCCTGTCAGACCCAGAAAGTGAAAGTAGGTTAGTGTTAATATCAGCCCAGACAATAAAATTGTGCACTGGCAGACTTCGTTGCTAGATGCGAATCTCTTAATGACACAGGTAATTTCATCAGCCTCAAAACACTTTTTTTCAAAAAGAGAACAAACAGCTTTTTTCTTTCTGTTGACCAGAGCTTTCCTAAGACTGAAAATGAGGTGAGAATATGCCTTGTACGCCTTTGATTTTGCTGGCATTAGACTCTTGAAGAATGGATACTTCACGGGCGTTTTGAAAGCCAGCACGAGGTTCTTCCTCCTTCAATGAACCATGTATACTCGAATTTATTTTTTTTTTAAAGTTTCCCAGCCGCGTATTGGTAAAAGCAGGCAGCTGGAACAAAAAGTGGGTTCGCAGAGATAGCAGGCCCCTGAAATAAATAAAGATTTACTAACAGCTTTCCCAGTGGTGCGTGCTGGCATGCGTGCGTAAGTGAGCGCATGAATGCATGCATGTGCGCGCGATTGTGCAGAACTTGCGTTTCTACCATAGTGAATTGTTTATAGATGTTTTACTCAATAGGCCGTGAACAGCAAGCATAGGAAAGCTTGGATCCGGATCATTCAAACAATGGGACGATTTGTCCAGCACGACCTTGGTTGATTTGCCGTTTGAATCTCCTGTTCATACGTAAATGTACACAGGCCTGACGCAAGTCAGCCCAGCTTTGTCAAGTCCGATGGCAGCGTCCTGACCTGACATCTGTGACGCTCTTCAAACATATGTTGTTTCCAGTTAATAGCCGAAACAACTGCGATGGGTCCGTGTATGGCAATAAAAATGGGACAGAATAGAGTAGCAAATCAGGAGGGTAGAAACGTTTCTCTTTCTCTAGCTCCCCTTGTCCTTCTTCAATGTATTACATTATAAAAGACTGAATAACTGGTTGTAGCAAGGCATATCGTCAGCACTGCACCGAGAAGGAAGAAGAGGAGGGAAAGGAACATAAGGGAGAGAAAGAAGTTTATCGGCGAAAAAAAGAGAAGAAAACCTATAGTAGGACAGCGGTGCGTCTTCCGTCTTTTTTTCCAGTCCCTTCACATATCGATTTTTCGTACAGACTCCTACTCTGATAATGTCCGTGTCCTCTCCTGCTGTACTCAGAGAGACAGACAGACAGTGTATTTCAAAATAGGCACTACATTTCGTCTTCTCGTTTATTTTGCCGTCTGGAGGCAACATGTTAATAACAAACGGCAAACACGTGAACGAGTGTTAAATTACTCTCCGCAAACCTATCGGCATTAAATCGATTCTTTTACCAAGCCAGAAATAAAATCATCATCCCAACCCACCACCACTCCCCAGTTTCTTTTGTGGTCTTACCCTTGTACAGATGTGTGCTTCACAAGTCTGAAAGCTTTTAACGGGCGCTGGCTTAATTGTTTATAAGGTTAACTGTCGAGTCACTGATGTCAGGCGATTTTTTTTTTTTGTTACGTTTTGTCGCCGGAGACCGCCAGAGCTTCGAGCGTAATGCCGCTTTATTTGGCCTTGGAAGTCTTCGATCTCACCAGGCGCGTAGACCTGAAGTTTTTAATTGTTTCCCCTATGACCTTCGCGACGTGCGCCCTGCACTTTACAGGCCGGCAGACATGATGCGGTTAACACCTACAAGCACTCCTGTGCGACGAAGTCTTGAAGATAGAATGGAGGAAAGTAGGGGGTATGCGAGCTTGGAAAGACTTTTATTCATTTATTTATTCTTCCCTCCATCCTCAGTGAGGTATGAAGACAAGACATAAGCAACAAAGCAACACAAAGGTGAGCAGAACTCACGAGGATTAGCAAACGAATGAACAACCTATCTTAAGAGGCTCGCAAGAGCTTGCAATAAAGTGAGTAGAAAAAATACATACAGCACCGGTTATCCATTCCCACGAAAGTCTTTGAGTAGGATTTTAATGAAACATGATAGCTTTGTTGGTAGTAGTTTGCTCCCTGTTGAGAGCAGGCGATGAAATTTATAAGCACTAGGGCGGTTTCTGTAGAAATGCGGTAGCCCCTTTCTTTCTGTCAGCCTTAAACTTATCACAGCAAAATAAATAATGGTATTCATCACCGATGTCGTTACTGTCCCAAAAATTACAGATTCTTTCTTTTCTGGGTATTCTCTGTATTCTGTGCGTTTGAACTGGGAAGTTTTTGTTAAAGAGTCGGAATTTCAGAATGATATGTAGTTGTTAAGGGGCAATATTTTTATGTGGTTTTCAAACGTGAAAGACGTTTTGACAATTCTGTAGTTCTTATAGATGTCTTTTGTATCTATATGTTCTAACCAATTTTGAATAAATTGATCATGTAAACTCTATCAACTTTCTGCCTGAACCATTCATATGAATAAGGGAGATTATTTTATTGATCCAAAAACCATTTAGTCCAATGGCTTGTAATGTTAATGTTACTCCTTGTATATAATTTGAGTGAAGGGACCAACTCTCGTGTAGCCGTAATATTGCTCTATATAAAATACTTAGATAATTTTTTGCGATTCAATACATTAATAGTTTGAACCAAAAACAAAACATCCTACTTTTAATTTGAACATTATGGGGAAACGACCTAGTTCTCCAAGAACCGTGTTAGTGGGTGTTGCTTTTCTTAGCTTTAGTATTAGCTTGTAGAATTTCAACTGTAATTTTAGGGAAAATTTGAACATTTTATTTAAAGCTACCCAAAGTTCCCCAGATTATTCAGTACAAATTACCACGTCATCGGCATTTAGCAATTAGAACATTTTAAATAAAGCATCGACTTCATCAAATGGAAGTTCAAGGACGGGTGGTTCTTCTGCGATTTTCGTAGGGCCCATTGCATTATCTCTATCTAGATGTAATTTAAGGTCATTTAAATAAACTGCAAACAGATGGGGAGATAAATTCTCTCCTTGTCTTACTCCCAAATTGTTAATAAAGTATTCTGATTCTTTGCCGTTTATTCTAACACATGATTTGGCTTTGCTGTATATAGCCTGTATTAGTGATATTTTACGTCCAATTCCGTGGTTTTGCTGGTTTGTGAAAATAGCTTCATTTACCCGTGTGAGGATTAACTCATGTCTGTCTGAAGTATCAGTATCTTCGTTGGTAGAAGTGGAAGTGAAACCAGACCTCATACATCGCTCTTCACAAATTAGTTTGTCCACATCGTCTTCGTCAGGTCTGTTTTTTTTCAAATCTTTTTCAACGGAAGTGGGCGACGAGAACAAAGGACGCTTGGCTTTACCTTTACCCTTGCAGGGTCCAGGAGTTGAGTCACAGGTGGTGACCTGCCTACTGTTTTTCTTAGCAGACATGTTTGCAGAGAGGGATGGGTAGTTTAGAACATGGCGATAAGTGTCCAAATCGACCAAGAATCTGTTTGAAAATTATATCTTCTGAATCTGCACTTGGAGATGCATACGAGAGTGCTGGTTTCACACTGAATCACTTTTAAATGAAAACAAATTTTAGTAAATATAATTTTTCACAGAGCTCAAAGATAGGTGACTGCCTTAGTGAACACCACTCACCACTCAGAGGACAGCGGAGTCTGCTAACGCTATATGTTTCAAGGGGCTTAGAACTGCAACGTCAAAAGCGCCTTAGTAACACTAGGGAATTATCCAACCAACTTTTCTCTACAACTCTGACAACCTGAACGTACTGAATGCTTTAAAGACACCATCGGCTTTGACAAGATGCTGAGTACTGAAATAACATCATGAATTTGAGTTTGTTACTGCGCCCTAGTGTGAATTCTGAATTTTTATTTGAAGTTTACATCTGATGCTCCAAACGAAAAGTTATTAAAAGATAATAAACCCATTCGTTCAGGAGGAAAAGAAAATGATTTCTCCCAAACTTTCAACAGCTGAGTGCACACTGTACCGCCCAGTAACAATAAGGATCTGTTAGCTGAAAGTCAAAGGTATCTTCTTTTTTTTTTTTGGCTGTGCTCCAGACCTTGGCAAGACAGAATCGATACTGGTCGGTTCTAGCCTCTTTCGTTCAAAAAATACGACAACTTTGCGTAAGACGATGCCGAGGTTGCGCAGACATAAACATGCCCTTGACATTTTTTGTTTTAGTGAAAATTGGGATGAGCATGTTTTTATTAGTTATTACGGTCTGGATTTGGCTTTGTTTCGTAAATGTTCAGTCTGTGCATTTATGTACGGGGGTGTAGGTCTGGGTGAATGGAGAGATGGATGGATTTGAATGGGAGTGGCGGGGGGGGGGGACGAAAAGAGACAGAGAAGAGAAAACAGAGAGAGAGAAAGAGAGAGAGAGTGTGTGTGTGTGTGTGTAAATGTGGATGTGAGAGGTGTGGGAGTATGTGATATATTTATATATATATATACATACACCATTGATAGGGGAAGCAGATGCAGACATCGAAAAAAAACCAAATGGAAAAAACATAAATAGGAAGATATTAAAAGCACAGACGGATTCAGGAAAAAAAGAGGAGGTATAAAACAATCCAAGCGTCAGCATTTCCATACGTCACTCCTAGTCAAGACTCAGGCAAGCACTCATCCTGAAAATGAGAAAGAAAGAAGGAAAGAAAGAGTATTAGATAGAAAATGAGAAATGCCTGTCTTCGGGGGTAAAAGATAGTCTACTTGTGTATTGCAGCAGAGTGCCAGAGACTGTGTAGCTATGTACCACTGTACAAGGATCGTGTGCCAAGCTAGCATGCACGTGTGTTCTGTGGCATGCACCAGGCACAGATGAAACCTTACTTGCTATCCATGACGTATGCGCAAATGCACGGTGCGAGGGTAAACGTGTGCTCGCTTCAGTAGACAGACAGACAGAGAAGTATCTGGTAAGAATGTGGGCTGTGGCGGAAATTAGCTGGTGGGCGGTCAGGAAGGTATGGTTCATCTATCAGTGTAATCTGTCACGCTGGCAGACAGGCGGACAGTG
>SMGT01014990.1:181001-204837 GCA_004794575.1 Lanistes nyassanus | reverse complement strand
TATATATGCGTGGGTGCACATGCGTCTGTGTGTAAACATGCTTGTATGTATGTGCGGGTGCGTGAGTCTGTGTTTGTGTCTATGTAGGTGCGTGCGAACGTGCTTACATGTGTGCCCCTGCACCTTCAGAGACCAGGACTAAAATTGCTGAATGTCTTATTATCAGCCCCCCCCCCCCCCGACCCCCGCTTACAGAAATCAGTCTGGGATGAGACATTAGATAGTATACTTTGAGTGACTAATCAGGATATTTCTTCTCGGAGAGTAGCCTACACATGGAGTGTTTTGTCCGCCGACGGTCTCTCATTCGCAGTTAATGTTGTTGTTGTTGCTGCTGCTGCTGCTGCTGCTGCTGCTGCTGCTGCTGTTTTTGCAACGCACAGGTGGACCGAAGAATTTTATGAAATACCACGTTCACACCGTCTAAGCGGAACGGAAACAACGGAATGGGAGTCGCACTGCGGTCTGCAATTTAACAGCTTTCACATTCAGATTGTTGCTGCACTATCACTTACAAGGGACTGTGGAGGAGAGGATAACTCGATGAAAATGGGATACAACATGAATATTTGCAAAATATTGGATTAGTTCTCTGTCTCTACATTCATTCGATTTCGTTGAGTCGTGTTTACCAGAGCAGTTCAGTCCAGTCTAGATGTCCACGCAGCTATTGTAGAGTGTTCTAGTAGCTAACTCCATGAGTTGGGGGGGGGAGTGAGGGGTGGGGAGCACGGCACTTACCATCTCAAGTGTAAGTATCTCTTGCAAAAGCTGGATTGAACTGTAGGATGCCTCGAGTGTAATTTCAGAGGGAAGCAAGCATTTTCAAAAGGCTGTATTGCTGTTTCCCTCTAAACTCCCCCTCCCTACCTCCACCCAGCGGGCTCTTCCACTCGTCTTTTAGAAAACTTGGTACAGCACCAGATAACAGCGGAAGAAGTAAAATGTTGTTTATACTGCAAACACATAAATAACGCATTGGCAGTGTGCTATTGCCAGGTTCCCTTCTGACTCACTGGGTGTTGCCAGGCGCAGGATTGTCTCATGTAAGTCAAATAGAAACTTACACAACGTAACACACAAGTTCTTTCTCCTGCCCTCTAGAAATCGTTTTAAAAGCAGCATGCACGTCATTTTCAAATGAAAAATACAACTGTTAGAAGTTTGCTGAAAATAATAATTGCAAGCCCAAACTCACCAAAAAGTAACCTGCTTCCTTCTTCAATGAAATGTTATTTGCCTGAACTCATTCACACTTTTGAGACAAATTCCAAGGGCAGTCTACTGGAAGGAATATTTCAGAATTGAACAAACATCGGACTACGTTTTCCTAGACAATAGCCAACCTCCTTCTGTGAAACGCAATTTGCATGAACGCATTCACACTTTTGAGACTTATTCTAAGGGCAGTCAATATACTGGACGGAATCTTTCAGAATTTAAAACAAAATCGGACTAAGGTTTCCTAGACTGAGGTTTAAAAAAGCTGAGGAACAAAAACTTACAAATAAATGGAAAAATTGTAGAAATATATGACGAAGATGTACTTACTTGACCGGCGATGTGCTTTCAAGGAGTGTAGTATTGCATAATCCCAATCAATTTTTTTTTTAGAACGCAGCAAAGCTGTTCTTTCACAAAGCGAACGGAGACTCACAAAGATGTGAAAGACTCTGCTAGGCGTTGGAGAACGAAATTAAAGAAAGTTTTTTTTCTTCATTACGCAGTGGCATCCTGCTCGTGACGAAAGAGAAAGGTGTATCTCCTGAGCAGCTGTGCAGTGTGACGCTGGTGCTATCTATACACCACGAGAACCTTGCGCCCGCGAGGCGTAGTTTTGACAGCGTATCTGGTCGTCTGCAGTTAACATGCGCGGCGCTCGCTGGGTATGAAACCTCTGTACTCCAGCAGCCCGCTCGCAGCACATGCGGCAAGTGCGCAGCGACCGACGTGTTAGCCGTTCCTGATGCTGCGATGCCATACACGTGCGTAGTGGCAGCGCGAGCACGGGCAAGAGCGCGTGCGTGGCGCGCTGTGTGCATGCGCTAATGTCTATGTGGAGTGCGATTTTATAAAGGATAGCGAAACGGGATTCGGTTTCGACCGGATCCCTGCAGTACGACCGGTGTGAAAGACCACGGAACGCGATTCAGTTCCAGCTGATGCTCTGGGATTGTGCCGGCGTGAAGCGAGTTGAAGGGTATTTTCTCGCAGACATTTCAGAAAGCAGTCGACGGCATCTCGCTTATCTGCTCCTGTTGAAAGTAGGATGCCGATATCATCTGACGTGTCTCCATCTCTTGTCGGCACTTGTCTATCTAGTTGGACAAGTTCGACGCCTGTTTGGGTCGAAATCGCTTTTGAAAGCTCCAGGATAGATTTTATTGTTTTGCACATAAAGCAGGAAAAAAAGTTTTTTTTAAAATACTTCTATGCATACCAGTTCACAACGAGTTGTTAAGAAAAATGGTTTGTGCATTACTTTATTTACTTGAGCGAAATCATTAAAGGTCCCATTAAAGCTTCGATCAAAGATTGAAACACAAAATTCTATCTAGCTAGCCGTTTCTATCCATCCATCCATCCATCCATCCGTCTGTCCTTCCGTTCCTCCTTCCGTCCGTCCGTCCGTCCGTCTGTCCGCCCGTCTGTCCCTCCATCCATCCAGCGTCGTATATCATCCATCTCTACTCTTTCTCCATTCGTGTACATTAGTAAAAAGCCCTCTTCAACACACTGACTACATTCACACCATACTGCTTCCATAGATTATTTAAAAAAATCCAGTGCCAACTGAATAAAAATTTCTTCCTCCATTAACTGTCATCAGCCGACCGGGGCCTGGCTGCAATTCTAAGAACGTTCCTATAGCCTTCGTAAGTACGACCGTAAGGCCCATTTACACTGTGCATCTTGGGCCTGTGGACAGGAGATACACAAATGCTGCGAAGCCTTCCTTTTGACGCACTGACGAGGTCTGATGTTTCCTTTACCATACGTCAGACAACCCAAGACATTCGCACAGGATTTCATGAGTGTTTGCAATTGCACTTCCGGTAATAAAAACGGTAGGAAGGCACTGTGTATTTTACGTGCACCTTTTACAAACTAGAAACACAAACGTCCATGCAAGCTGGCCCTGGAGTGCAGTATTACTCTCGGAAGCTGGGCGGAATGATCAGCGAGGCGTGACGAATAAGAACTGCTCTTAAATTCTAGTGCGCAGTTTCTGTGCGTCGTAAACCTGTCGCCGCAGCTGTTTGAAGGTAATTGAAGAGGGCTGTGGGCACCATCTAGCTAGATTCCAGTGCTCATTAACTACCCCATTGCTCGGTGTGACGTGTTTCCGGTTTGGTTTTATGACAGACCTGAGCGGCTCCCCGATCGTCTTGCTGATGGGCGACTTAACATCTTCACTGCATTCGGTCCGGATGAGTTATCTGATCCTAAGAGGATTTCGACACCTCATGGCGGTATGTCTTCTGTGTATGCAAGTGAATTACCAGCTTTGCCTTAAATCGAAGTATATGGGCGTCTTTGGATATTTTAATCCTTTTCTTCTTCGTCCTCCTTCTCCTTGTCGTCGTTGTCGTCGTCATCATCATCATCACCATCATCATCATCATCATCATCATCATCATCATCATCATCATCATCATCATCATTTTCTTCACATCCTACTTCTCCCACCTTTGTCAGTAACACAAGTAGCTTCATGCAGAGCCCTTAAAGCCTTCCAAGCCGGTTCCAGGTAACCTCGATCCCTGTCCAGTCAACGGCCATGTGACTGCGCCAGTAGCCTGTTCTTTAGCCAGTCGCAAAGAGTTCCCACTCGCGTGACTGCCTAAGATGTTTGCGCCGCAGACGAGACGATCCCTCTCCACACCTGTCCGCACACCCTAGCTGCTGCTGATCCAACACAAAGGTGATGTTTTGTCGTACAAGGTATGTACCTTGTCTCACCCAATCCCTAGGTCCCGTGAGCAGAAGGTTGGTCAGAAGCGGGGAAGACATATCGAGTTTCAAGACGTTCGTCTTGATAAATTGTTTGGTTTTGCTGTTTGAGACTTCATCAAGATGTTTGTACCAGGCTAAAACCGTAATCACGATCCTCTGTGGAATCTCTAAACGAATTCTTGCATGTCATGACGATGTTCAGAAGAGTGGGTACAAAGATACGGTGGCAGGGCGTGAGATCTTGAAATATTTCGATCGGTTCTTTGAGATGCCAGTATAAGAATTAATCAGCCGAAATCTAATTAGGCTCAAGCTGTGCTTTGATATATTTTATGAAAAATACCTGAAACGATAACTTTTCTCTAATTTCACCCTTAGGTCGATGAAACGAAACGTTTGTTTTGGCATGTTCTGTATCACTACAAAAAATTAAGAAATAAAAAAAAAGAAAGAGAGATCAAGAAACTAGGAGAAAGAGGGAAGATAAAAGAACGATAAAAAACGAGCAAAACAGGGAGCGAGAAAGAAAGATAAGGGAGACAAGACAGCAGAAGATGGGGTGGGGGGAAGGAGACAGACAAAGAGGGAAGGAGGGGGAAGGAAGGTGAGAGGAGACTGGGAAAAGGGAGTAAGGGATTGGAAGCAAAGGAAAGAAAAAAGAGGGAGGGAAGCAGAGGAAAAGAGAGAACAGTAGACGGAGTTTCGAGAACGCTTAAAGCTTTCAGTGCTATTACTCACAGATCAGAATAGCTCGAGAACAATGCATCACTCCGGCCCTTTATTTATAGAAGGAATTCCCTGCCGAGGGTGGGGAAGGGGAGGATTGGCGCTAATTTTAGAACTCGCGCGTGGACAAAGCTGTTCGGGTTAAGATTAGTCATGACTCTTGCTAAATTTGGGTGGAATGATTATTCTGCCTGCATTCTATTACGGAATTGATAGAACACAGAAATCCATGTGTCTAATGACAGATTTGTGCTGTACTGGAATTGCTTCACTGCCGTCCAGAGTAGGTAGATAGGTAGGTAACTTACGGACAGAGCAACATCGTCGAGGTGATTTCGCACTATGGGTGGTACCAGTGTTCGGTGCGTACAATGTACTAGGAAATAATCCTTGGCCGCTGCAGGATTTAAAGCAGCAACCTCCATGCAGTTCAGACAGCGGGTAGAGGCTATTTTTTGGTATAAAAACTCCTCAGGGCTTAAGGATAAACTGGAATTACCAAAGTGAAAGTAGTATAATAAATATTGGGAGAACAAAACAGACCTTGTCCTTTCCGTGTAGATCCGGACATTGGCAGTAGAACAAGTTCATAAAAATGTAAGTCTTATATGAAGTTCATGTCTAACTTCCCTTATGTATTCCAGAGAAATACAAAACTTTTTCCGCGAAAACCATGGCCACCATAATTAATATCTATTTAAACAGAAAAAAACTTAATTTGGGTACCTCAACTTCAAGTGCATTAAATATTATAACACCTTTCACCGAAAATGATCGCCTTTCTACACATAATATAAAAGTGGTCTTCGATTAAAAAGAAACTTTATAAAGTGTTTTACAAAATTTTCTAATTCTTGTAAATATAATAACCTTTGACAGCAAATAAAGAAAAAAAGGAACGAACGAACGAACGAAGAAGTCACTCTGTTGTCTCTGCTCCTTGCTTTGCCAGATGGCGCTGCCACAGGTAAACGATGCCAGGGGAACAGCACTTCGAATGAATATGACGATGTCTAGCGAGAGACGATGTCTGAGACTGAAAACAACACAGTGAGTCACTCCTGGAGTGGAATAGGTGCCACAGGTTTGGCATCCCAGAAAGAAATATTCCGCCCAGCCCCCCCCTCCCCCACTCTCCCCGCCTTTTCCTCTGGTTTTTCTTTCTTACTTCTCTCCCTTTCCTTCCTTCTGCTTTATGTCTCGCCAATTCCTCCCTTTCCTAGTACGGGGGCCTGGATAGCTCAGTTGGTAGACCTGCGAAAGACCAGGTGGAAGGTTGCACTGACCATCTAACTGCACGTATCAGTCTCGTGTTTCTTTCAGTGCATAGCTTAGTAATAGGACCCCATCTCCCCCACCCCCCATAGTCCACGGTCCTGATATGCACCCAGTTTGCAGCGGGACGTTAAGCAGTCAATAACTAGCCAACCAACCCACCCTTCCTCATATATCTGTTAGCGGGAATGGGTTCGTTCGCCCTTTCATGTACAGCGTGTCCACATGCGTTCCAGCTATAGAGCAAATACTTCATTCCACCGCTTAGGCCCTACTATCACACAGAGTTAACCAATAGCATCACTTCTTTTAGAACACAGCCTATGACGTCACACGCATGTGGAGAGTATTCTCAAAATAGAGAACGCGCTATCGCGTGCCTAATTTCGTGACTGTTGATCATCGCTCGGAACAGATAAGAAGACCCGCGTTCCCAAACTGGTAACGTAGCCTATGTACCCTAGGTAAGTACCTGATGTAGAGGGGTATCATGGAGGATGTATTTACTTATCAGCCAAAGCAGAGCCTCCTCTTTCCTTTTCTGAGTTCAGCCAACGCATCAGAAATTTAAATAACATTTTTAATGCTATCAAAAAGCATTTTTTAGAGACACCGAAAATCACACTGCTTTCACAAGTAGCAGTTGTAAATGCTTACCTTCCATCATCATGTTCTCTGTGTTTGTGTTACATACATGCCCGGATGTAGCCGAAGCAATACTGCTTTTCCTGCAGCTGGGGGTCAAAAGCGGAGTTTTCTGTATCAATATCTTTTAACGAGATCACAGTTTTGTTTCTGCAGCCCCTATGTACACTACATCATAACCAGCAGCCGTTTTGGACGCATTTGCAAGATCGAACTGTTTGAAGGGCTTTTGGTTAATTAATTTGTCTAACCTGTGAAACAGTGAAAGCACTCAGACATCTAAATCACAGGTAAGTTTGAAGCACTGGGCGGCTACTGCTAGCAGAGAATGTTAGGAACGCTGGTCTAGCTGTTTATTAATTCCAAAGCAGAAGTCCTTTGGCTTTAGAATATGCATGGCACATTAGGTTCTCCCTTCACAAGCCGGGGGGGCCCCAGTAATCAGACTATATATATATATATCCTGTGACAAACGATGTAGATATTCCTATACCGACTCTGAGCCAGACTAGGAGCAGTCTGCCAGCAGTTCCCTCTACAAGAACTTTCCCTGAGTTATAAAATATTTTTAAAGGACAATGAAATGTTTGCAGTGTGGTGTGTGTGGGTATTTGGAAGAAAGATTTTTGACCAAGCTACACAGACATTGGTATCTTCTGTCCATACTTAAAGGCGCACTTAAATACACAGTATGAATGGACCTTACGACTCCTTTTATGACCGGAAGTGCATGTACGAACGCTTATGCAAGCTAGCCTTGAATGTAAAATTAAGTGCTGAATGAACCGGATGCGCATCGTGTTCTGAACGCGCACGCGCAAAGCATTACCGCTGCCAGCAGCTTAGAAACAAACGTAAACCACTGAGACGGGCTTTGTCAGCAGCAACGTTTCCAGCAGCAACCAGCTGCTGTCGTATATCGAACCGCACGAGAATAAATAAAAGAGCTTCTATAATTATGTGTTTGGTACAGAACATGTCACTTCAGCCGTTTCTTACAGAAACTCCGACTGTATAGCTTTCAGCTGCATCATGGAATCGCCTCCTGGAAATCTGTAAATCGCGACAACTGCGCCTGGAGAAGTTTTAACTGTTGGACAGACTGTAGGTTACAGCGCGTTTGTTTTGGTGGAAGGGGGTAAGTAGTTGTGGGAATACATAGGTAGGATTGTGCACGGGCACTGCTATAGGGCTTGTTTTTACATGTGTCTGTGTAAATTAAAGACAGACAGACAGACAGACAGACAGACAAACAGATAACATGCCTGGCTGCCTGTCCGACCGTCCGAACGACCGGCCGACCGACTGACTAACGGAACGAACGAATAGAGGACAAAACGAAAGAACAAAGGAACAAATGAATAAACGGTGAAAGGAATAGACTAACGATCTGTCTTGGTCCAGTCTCTACAGAAGACCGTTCCTGTCTGTTGCAACGTTAAATGACGCAGAAGCTATGGTCAAGAACCTCCCGCGAGATTTGATGGAACTGAACACGATTCCTCCCCATCTTCTCTCCTCCCTTTAAGTCTGTAAACGATAATGACGAGGAGGGACGCTGTCCAAAAAAAATTATTTAGCTCCCGATCTATGCAAGCCTACATGATTCATAGCTATGTCAGAGCGGTGATGTCCGACTGGGGACTAGCGGACTGTTCAGGCTTGCAGCGACATCGAGAGAGAATGGAACCACCGTCTCTAGGGCCAACCGGCGACGGGTTCAAGTCAGCTGTAAAACGGGTGTCATTAGCAAGATTGTACGTACCTAACGATAAGCTTAGCCGGCCTGGAGAGTTCTGATCGCTTCATCACATTCGGTCGAGTGTGACGGCTTTGATGGATGGACAGACTTTGTGTCCGCATGAATGTACAATTATGCAAAGGCGTACGTGTTACTCAGCTGAGTCATGTAAATGAATTTAGGAGCTTCAAATAGCGCGTGTGTCTGCGCAAGAAAGAAAGACAGAAAGTAAGAAAAGTAGGTAGAGAGGATGAAAGGAAGAAAATAAGGAAAGAAGGACGGGAGGGGAACAAGAAGTAGCTGGTTTTTTCCGTACAGTTCCCAATGATGGCATCTTCGAAACCACGTTTTTGAAGATTTGGGAGCTCGACCCCCCCCCCTGCCAGTCTTTCTGTTCTCTGTTTCCCAACTCCTGCCCATTCATTATCTACATCATCAACACTTCTCTAGCTAGCTACTGGATGTGTTCGCAGCATCTTTAAGTCTGTCATCGTCCGCTTTGGGGAAAAAACCCTCCAGGAATTCGACACCAATGAACTTCAGAACTACCGTTGTGTTTCCAACCTCTCGTTCCTCTTCAAGATTTTAGAGAAAGTCGTCCTCAACTAATCAGAGGAACACCCACCTTGCTGATGATTACCCTTTCCAGTCTGCCTACTGCCTGCACCAGAGTACTGAAACTGCTCTTATCCACATCCTGAACGATTTAATCGTTAGACAGTTTCTGGTAAAGTCTCTCTGGTGACCACTAGCTGCAAGCTTTTCAGTGGCACTAAAAACCATGCTTACCTAAAGTGATGGAAAATAAAGGTGGGAGGAAAAATAATCTCTGTTCACTTTCTAGATCTACCTGCTGCCTTTGAACCACTGACCATTCCATACTTCTCAGCATTCCTGTGGAGTCAATGGCACAGTTCTCCTGTGGTTCAGCTAGTACCTTTCCAACAGACTCCAGACCATCTGTGTAAATAACTTCCAATCCTACCCTGTCCACATGCTCTACAGAGTTTCTCTGTACACCTCTGTGGACGCTGTGCACCTCTTCCTAATCTCACATTCAGCCCTCATCGCGTTAAAAACCAGTTCCATGCTAACGATACTTAACTTTCAGACAGTGACAAACCTGACAACATACAGATGCTTCTGATTCGCACATGGGGACTGCTACAACGACACTGAAAAATGGATGATGAACAACAAACTTCAATGACGACAAGACCGATGCCGTTCTCAGAGGCATGCACTTTGATTTTGCAACTTCTTCTCCCGCTTACTCCGTACAACTTGACAGGGGCCAACATTTCCGCCTCAAAACAAAACAACCCCCCCCCCAAGAACCTTGGTGTTATTTTCGACAACTCCCCCTGCCCACGCATAACTTTGCCTCTCGCACTACTAAGAGGTGCAGTCATCTCCCCCACATTAGCCTAATCCGAAAGCACCTATATATCGATGTCAGTGCCAAGCTCGCCCTGCTCGTGGTTATGTCTCGGTTGATTGATTACTGCAAGTCTCGGGCATCCCTGGCTCCACGATCTCCGTCCTTCAGCGTGTTCAGAACAGTCCAGCTCGCCTCGTGCTAAAGAAAAAGAAAACTGACCCTACCACCCTCTTCTTGCTTCCCCTCACTGGCTTCCGGTCTCAAAGCGAATTCAATACACAGCTGCTGTTCTCTGCTACAGATGTCTCAGCGACTCTGCCCGCGCGTGACTATCCAGCTTGCTGCCGATGTATACACCATCTCGCAGTCTCCATTCTTTGAACCTTGTCTTCGTATTCCTCGAACCTCTTCGTCTGTCCACTGACCTAGAACAGCTACCTACACTTACTTCTTTTAAAAGTTTTCTGAAAGCCTTTTTTTGTCTCTCCCTTAATACATTTTATCCTGTTCTGTCTGCGACTGTTCTGGAGTAGCTTACTTGTACCAGTGTCTGCGTGGGAATCTGCGTGCGCGTGTTTGTTGCATTGTGCGTGCGCGTGCGAGGTGTGTGCGCTTTGAAATTATACAGAAACACATGTTTCCTTTTTCGTGAAAACACGAGAGGAAAAATCCTCAGACGACAAATTCTACGTCCTTGAAAATGTCATTCTACACTGTAATTGGTCTCCAGACAGAAATATCCTTTTAGGTTTGGGAAAAAATATTACGTTACCATGGTAATTATCCTGATGAAGTTTTACTTTAACCACACTAAATAAAAGCCTTTTTTCAGTTTAAATCCCTACCCTCTCCCAACCTCTGGACTTATTCTATGAGCGTTTGATTCTTTTCAAATATAAAATAGAGAGTGGTGTGCTATTGTAATTAGTATCGTTCTACCGAGAAAAGGACGTATCTGTCGACGCGCTTATATACTCCTCACAAAATCACGTCTTGAGCTCAATGTGTTTAGGAGAGCCCTTAAAAGGTTGTGTATGCTGTACGATATTTGAATGACATCATCAGACACTTGATTCTGCCCCTGGCTAGGGAACTTGGTGCTGGAGTCCTTCATCGTTGACAACGCACCAAGTCACAGGCCGGCTACTGTCCAGGGTGAGCTCGCACTCAACAAAATCACACGTCTGCCCGGGCCCTCACGTTCCTTGGATCTCAGTTCCATAGAAGAGACATGGGATATCCTTTGGAGAACTGTTTACCACATTTCTGCCCGTCCCCAGACCTTGGCAGCTGCTAGAGGAAGAATGGTGTTTCATTGGAGGTCGTCTCTCACGCAAAGCTTGAGCGGCTGATTAGGTCGGCGCCGAGGGGTATCCTGGTATCCTAGTGTGGATTAAAGCTGGGGCAGATTGGTGTTATGCTCGCTATTAGTGACTAGCACGTACTTTTCATCAGTATTTTGACTATCGAAACCGATGTTAATTTTGATTGTGTTGCATCTTTTAAACCGCATGATGACAACCAAATCCTCATGTAGGCTTTGCAGATAAATTTATTCGTCGTAGTTAGTGATCCATCAAATGCATATTAAACATTTTGTGGGGTATTACTTCAAGACTTGTTTCAAAAGAACTGAGCTAAAAAAATGTAAGATATATTAAAAGTTTGTTATTGTTTCCACACCCACACCACAGCAGATCACAGACTGATAACTGTTTCTGTATGAGCTCTGTGATAATGAAAACAAACACAAGGGATATTAGCTGGTCAATATTATACCAATGTTTAAAATCATCCTCATCCTCATCATCCTCATCCTCATCCTCATCATCATCATCATCATCATCATCATCATCATCATCTCTTATCAACTCTTCAACAGGTTGTTCGATAAGAGTGCAGCCCTTCCTCCATCCCTTACCCTACGTGCTAGTCCTTTCGGAAACTGTCAGAGGTAATTCGCTAATAGGCAAGTCAACTATTCGCACTAACCAGCATCGCTCAACAGGCTTGTAGCTGAATACACGAAACGAAGCAGAAACGATCGTCGTGGCGTTCATAAACAGAAATGACAGAGTTACTTAGTCGTGACTGTGACACTGCGTTACTTCCAGGAAATTTGTATTTTATTGTTTGTTTTTGTGGGTTTTTTTTAAATTGCGTAATCACACTGTGCGTGTGCGCAACTACACCTAACAACGTGAGACAACTGTGTCTGGTACAAAGTGTGTTGCGAGTTGCTTCCCTTCGTCTGTATTCGGCCTACCCTCCTTTTCAATTTCCTTCGGAGACTCTTAGTTTCACCTCTTCTCCCACTATCAAGGGGTTTATTTACTTTGGGGGTTATAAATTATGAATAGACATGTCATTGATACCGTCAGTTGCTTTAAATATGAACAAATAAAAACCATCTTTAAATCAAGCACAGCTAATCAACACAACGACTTCATAGGGAGTTCAACTATTGATTCCACATTTTAAAACAAAGGTATACTCAGTCCGAACGACGCCTAAACGCTTAAAGCTTTATAGACATCCCCAGTGTTAAATGGCAGTAAATACAAATGCCCGATTCAGCTTACTCCATTTGTCAGTTTTTACAGTGTTTAATTGTATGCATGAACGATGTGTTGTAGAATAGGCTTATCTATTTGTTTGATTATTTTTAAATAATCCTTGCTGAAGATGCGCTTCTCAGTCCTCAGTCCAACGACGCCAGCCACCCCAAACGGGCGGCTGTTAAATACCTTTCTTGTGGGCGACATTTCCTCGCGCTAGAAAGACTGCACGGTCGTGTTTCCTCTTAGAAACGTTTCTTCCGAACGTGTCAGTTTTTTTAATTCTACCAGCACAGATAATCGTTTTTCCTTCTCGGGGTTGCCTGGTGATGTTCAGTATACGACTGTTCTCTGCTCTTTGGGATTCTACGAAAGAGAAGCTACCAAGAGAAACAATACACGCATTCGGATATCAAAGTTATTTCCCTTGGAATGAATTTTTCGTCTCTGCCACGAGGGAAAAGAAAAGCTGATCCGATTTTCTACTATTTGAATCCATACTGCAGTCACATGTTCTATAGTATCAGAATCCACATGACAGTATTTTTGAACACGACTATCACTAACTGGATTTGTTTTCTACCACAATCACTAGCAAATCGATTTGTTACTTTTCTGTAACCTGCAGTTATATGGCTTTGTGTTGTTACTAGAATCCATTGTTAACGCGTTTCAAAATGGACTTTACAGAGCTTGTTTTCCTTCCAAACTAATGGCAGTTACTTTTAATTAGCAGATCAAAAACTTGTCAGTGGTAGACTGTCAACATTCAAAAGCGTCATCAATAGATATACAGTGGGGTTTCCACCTTTCTGTTTAAGCGCTCTGGCGGAAGTTAAACTAACCAATCATTGCTTTTTGAACATACAGGAATGACAGAGACAAACAGCAGAAAAACTTACACATAAATATAACTGTACAAACAAGCAGACAGACGGACGGAGGGACTGATGGATGAAGAGATAAATTTTTATTAACTGATGGGCAAATGAAAATACTTGAAGCAGAAGATTTTTTGAATTGGTCCATATGGCTTAAGCGTTTTGTCGACATACTGTTATTATCGCCAGGACTTTGTTGCTGTTTTAATGTTGTTCTTAACATTGGGTATCAAAATGTAAATTTTACGAAACAAAGAACGGCTTGCAGTACTTCTTCTAGGAAGAAAATATGCTAGGTTTATATATATTTTTTCATGACCTTGATCGCAGGTGTATTTTCAGTAGCAAACCCATGCAACTGTTTTATCCAACCAAACATGGATTATATCAGAAAACAAAAGACTGCATGGTCAGTGCAAAGCTATTTTTGCATTGTATTCTATTTGCAGAACGAACTTAAAATAGACCCTACAACATGAAAAAGACAGCAATCGTAAAAAAAATCCTCTGTGGTTTTAGAAATGTATTTATACTACAGTTTATAAAAGTGGGGTCTAGAGGTCAGGCTGTTTTATCTTTAGAGTTATTTCCTTTAACTGTCTGTATCTGTCATTTTCTTTCTTTCTTTCTTTCTTTCTTTCTTTCTTTCTTTCTTTCTTTCTTTCTTTCTTTCTTTCTTTCTTTCTTTCTTTCTTTCTTTCTTTTAGGTGGCATAAAGTTTAGTCCTTTCAACTATGACGACGGAAATCATGGGTAGTGGTTTCAGATCTCGAGTCAGGCAGTCTAATTCCCTCTGTATGTGCCACCTGTTCAGAGGGGAGTTGTTTCTATTACCTGTTGTGTAGTCCTGGCATCGCCATCAACACAGTCAGAGAAACGCATGAAACACGCGGGAGTTCGCATGGATACCCCTTCACAGGAGTGGAAGGGAAAATGTCAAACAGCGCAGTTTTTAAAAAGCCGACCTTGAAACTGGAACCCAGGACTAGATCGGATGAAAAATAACTTGTCTTTATTCTAGGAGGATACAGATATTTGGATAAATATCGGGGAAGATGTAGAGCATTCCCAACTCTTACGTTTAAAAATGTTAACGTCCTGCTCAAGATTTCCTAATAAATCAAGAATGGCACAAGTTTAAACACTATTGGGTGGTGACGGGCAGGAGGAGATAATTCACAGCACGATCTGTTTCTGTAGTTCTTGGATTATAGCCTTTCAGCTCGTCACGTGCGTCAACGCGCACAGGGAGTGTTCTAAAGATCCCTTGGACAATGATCGCTCGACGGAGCAGATGGGTATCAGAGAAATCTTAGCTGCACGTGTTCAGTTCCGCACGCGGGCAACAGTACATGTGTGTTCGTAAGAGGGCTTTAGAAGTACTCGATGTTTTTGACCTTGCATTCTCAGTGGTGGTGGTGGTGGTGGTGGTGGTGGCAACGACGGCAGTAGTTTGTGGGTGTGTAAGAGTAGAGGCGGGGGGGGGGGGATCGGGCTAAAACTTTTCGTGCTATAATTATGTCTGTATAGACATAGACATAGGCATAAGCATACATGTAGATATAGATATAGATATAGACAGCCATAGGCATAGATGTAGATATATAGATAGATATCGATATGGCTATGGCTATGTACATAAACATCCGGGAGATGACTTTGGTCTTGTTGGTCTCTAATAAAAAAAAAGCTGTAAATAATCAATATTGCAGTCAGAAATAAGTGAGCCTGGTGCTTGTGTTGTTGTGGTCAGACAAGCAAAATCTTACGGTCACGTGGTCAAAACTATGGTCACATAGTCAAGCTCGGGTCACATATCCACATTGTCAAATTAAGGTCACTTGGTCAGATTGTGGTCACACGATCTCACGGTCAGATTAAGATCATATGGTCAGATTGTGGTCTCACGAGGACATGGTCAGATTATGGTCACACGATGACATGGTCAGACTACGGTCACACGATCTCACGCTCAGATTATGGTCACATAGTCACAGGGTCAACTATGATCACAAAAACCTTCCAAACCTAACGTATCTGGCAGGGTAAGTTAAAAACTGCAAGGCGCGGGTGTTAGCAAGTCAGTATTGTTATGTGAAGCTTAATAGTTGGTGCGCCGAACATCTTAAAAACTTTTCCAGTTCTTTTTATTTTTTTAACAAAGAAAAGCTGTAAAGAGGATTTGTTTTTTAAAAAAACACTTTACTTCCCCATTTTTAATGATGGCGATGAAAAAGGAGATCTTTGTTGTAGGCTGTCCTAGCATAAACGTGTCTACTGATATAGATGTCGCTCCATATGCTAGCAACATTAGCACCGCGGTAATATACAGATATGTATATGCAGATAAGTCCCGCATGGGCCGGAAACTTTTCCTCGGGCACACGAAAACATGCATGCACGCTCAGAGACAGAAAGGGTGGGAGAGAAATGGATGGTGAAATGGAGATAGTTGAAAGGGAGGAGAGTGGTGGAGGAGAGAAATTGCATGCACCTCATTTATAATATACCGCTCAAAAGAATTCAAAGACCAGCTGCACTTTTGGAAGGCAGGTCACGGAGATGTATAATTCGCCAGAGCACAACACAGGACATCGTACTTTTGGATGCACCTTAGTTGTTTCGTACTCCAACAGTGAAAGTTAGCGTGTTTGGACATCATTGCTGTCGCGTTCGTACACACCGCAGAAGGCAGCCAAACATGAACCCAGACCTCAATGTGTGCAAATCAATCGTGTGCAGGTAACAAAGCAACACTGAAAGGGGGAAAACTCAATGCGAGTGTAAACCATATATGATGCGAGCAGAGTTCCGCCACTGTTCAGGGACTGGCGGGAATTGGAAGACGCGGTCAAAAGAGAATTTCTAACCATGCTTCTAAGAAGACGACTCAGTAATCCTGTCCCAGCAGGGGGACTGGGTAGGCTGAGGAAGGCAACAGGGTCTAGAAAGTTAGTGGCCGATTGGGAGTATCCAATTCAGTCAGTGTGACGTTGTGAGACCGCTACAACCAGACAGGAAGGGTCAGCGGGCGCAGGCGATCGAGACGACTACGATCGAAGTCCAGACAAAATGACAGGATTGTCGTCCTGTCAGCTTCATGTGAAAGAACACCCTCCCCCAGCACACTCAGGGGACAGCTGCGAGCAGCCAGCAATGTCGCCGTCAGGATATGCTCTCGCGCGTTACAAATCTTCATATTAAATTTAATTGCCCTGCACTGAAGGCGTCCGCCAGTGAGACCTGTCCTGATGTCTGCTTATGGAGCAGCTCGGCTGGCCTGGATGGGAGGCGGAATTTTTTCCTACTTGAGGTCCATGCGTTCCCCGCGCGCATGCGCAGACCTACCAAGGTGCTGCTCGTGCGCATCTCGGTTGCCAGCCACAACAACAGATGATTATGGGTCAAGCCCTAACTTTTAAACAGCGTCACTTCTTATAGTTAAAATTAAGAGGGCAATTCTTGGTGACCGATAGCTGATTGTTAGGTTCGAATAGTAGGACTTGCAGTGGTTATTTTTGGTACAAGTTTGTTCAAGCCTGTGTCTTTGCGCTATACAGGATGAAAGGTGGTCTGCGCATAAGGGCCTGAAACTCTCCTGGAAAAAAACAATAGCGGACGGGACGTCATCTGGCTTGGACACGTCAGCAGTGGGTCAGAGTTCTCTCCACCAGTGACTCATGCTTTGCCAGGTCGCTTCACGATGGCAGAATCTGCGTCTGGACGAGACAGGGTAATCGTTACCATGATGTCACTGTGAGGGAAAGGGAACCGTGCAGTGGCGGGATTATCATGATTTGGGAAGGAATGGGCATGTCCTACAGAGCACTCTTGCAACCTGTCTAGCATGGTCTACAGGAATGACAATGCAGCCCCTCCTGGTGCCAGCGCTGCAGGCAATGGGACCAGGCATATTTCATATTTTTTCAGGATGATTATGCCAAACCGCACAAGGTTTGGGTTGTCAACACAATCCTGCAACAGCAGCAGTAAGAGACTAGCATGGACTGGCCATTCCATCAAATTCACCAGACCTTGACCCCATGAAGGTTCTGTGGGATGTGTTGAGCCGTACGGGGGAACCCCCCATCGTTATCTGACCTTACCAGGTGTTCCTTGTGCTTCAGCAGGAGTGGCAGGCGATCCCCCAAATGAATCTGGGGACATTGGTTCAGTCCATGCGACCGCGGTGCCTTGCTTGCGTGCAGGCCAATGGAGGGCACAGACGTTTCTGACATTGTTTATTCTGTGCTGCACCTGGTCTGATATTTTTATTCTTGGGTTGTGTCTTTGATGCAGGGAATCTTGCTGCTGCAGTATAAAATAGCACATTCAATATGTTCCTGTTCGTGACATTAATGAATGGGATGCACGTCAGCTACAGTAAACAATCAACTATTCTCTATGTCATTTAAACACACACACACACACACGAGTCATAAGCTGCTGCCGTCACAAGATGTACGCTGTTGTCCCTTAATTTAATTTTCCTGTTTTCCTCTGGTGTTTATTGTGGGGTATAAGTGGGGACAAAATGTATGAGATGATAGGTGAGAGTTTTGTAACATATTGTTTAATGTCACATGGTCGTATAATCATTTAATGATATGGCATAGTATGCCTTCGTACTGTGTATATATTCGTCGATTGTGATATAATAGTTTGATATAATGTGATAAGTTCGTATGCGCCGTCTGTATCGCAAATTTCTGCCAAGGATGAATAAAGTTGTGTTGTGTTGTGTTGTGTTGTGTTGTGACAACCGGTTTGTGCTTTGGCATAACGTAGCGCGTGCAGTTTGCATTCTTTTGAGCGGTATAGCTTGTTCGTGTGCATGGAAACTAAAAACATGTTTACATTTAAAGAACTTTTTACACTGTTGATTTTATTGCCCTTCCTGACAAGTAAATCGTACGTCTATCTATAATTAGAAGATAAACTGACAAAACACGCAGATGTTTTCAGGAATGGGAATTATTGTAACAGTCAAAGCTATGGGCTCCATCGTCACATCCGACAAACACCTGCCTGCGCAAATTTTGCTTTTTTTCAAGGTCATGGTCAGTGGGAGAGGAGGCGTCGGTATTCAGCCGCTGGGTGAAGCAAGTGAGGCTAGTCCAAAGTTCGGACAAAAAATAAACTTTGCTTCTAAGTAAGGCAAGTGTGGTCTAGCTGCCGATGAACGCGAGTTCTTTTGGTCTCTCTTCTCAGCTTCCATGTTTGCTAGAAGCGCTTTAATGGGTCGCAGAGTCTAAGCAAACGTCTGTCTGCCTGGCTGCCTGCCTGGCTATCGGTCTGTTCATCTATTTGTCAGTCGGTTAGTCTCCTATCCTTCCCACTAACCACTCTACCCGCCCCCCTTAATCATTCTGTCTGTCTGTCTGTGTGTCTCTCTCAGAGCTTTATTTTAGTTCGTTCTCTCCCTTTTACATACGAAGTCACCTGAATTCTCGGTGAAAATCTCGTACAGATTGAAATCCATAAAAGAACCAAGCTTACGTCAATGCACTTTTCAAGGGCGATAAGTATAAGGAATAATCGCGTTAAAATTTTGAACGGTATGCTACACAAATCAAAAGCAGCGCGAACAAACAGGAATTTGGTAGGACAGATCAGTAAAATTCAACAGTTATCTGTTCCAGGCCACGTGGGTGTCTGCTTTTGCCGCATGCATTCAAGTAGTGTTTTGGTTGTTGGTTCAGGTTTTCCACTCAATATGATCTTCCTTGTGCAGGCGCAGACTTCTAACCATCCAATCTCTTTCTTTTTCTCCTCCTATTTTCCTCCACCTCCTTCTCTCTTCCTCCACCACATCCCCTTCATTCCTCCCTTTTCCTCCATCTCCCCCTGACGAGTTGCAGCCCGATCAGGTCAAAGAGACGAGTTCTAAAGTTAGACGGTTCAGTTTATTAATAACAGTCGCATCCAGCTCGTCTCCGTGAGTATTGCTATAAATAGCAGAGCTTGGCCTCAGCTGCTGAGCATGGCATCCATGCAGGCAGTACCTTTTGGTGCTCTTCGCACTGAGAGATCAATAAACTCAAACAGTCACTCACAGTTCCATCGTGTTTTCTGCCCCCTGAAGTCCCATGTTAAGTCAGTAGATATCGTTTTTCAGTGCGTTAGATCGAACAGCAAACAGACAGACCGGCAGACGAGTAAAAGGAACTATGCTCATTTTTGTGAGAATTGCGAGTAGAATGATATGGCAACTGAAAGTAAAGGAGAAAATATCGTTTGCGTATTTTTCGTTGATTCATTATAATAAATTGACCTTTGTTCAGAAAAACATACGACGCTGTCAGCTTCATGTTTGCAGATCGAAGATTTCTCTAGGAAGGAACTGAAGATGGCGCATAGTTAAGAAAATTTGCCATCCTTGAATTTCGTTACACTGAAACAAACAAGTCTGAACATTTTTGCAACAACAAAATCTTTTTAACGTCTGACATTCTTCACTAAGTGGTCAGCAAAAGAATTTTAGTTCATTTCTTTGTTTTCCCCCTTTGCTTTTTTTCGGTAAGAAAACGGTGTAAGGTTTCCAATCAGCAAAGAGTGACAGATGAAAACAAACAACTTGGTGAGAGCCATTGGACAGGATAAAGACACATGAGGTGACAGTAAGGGAGGGTAGGTTGTAGGTGGGAAGGTAAGGGGCTGGGGGTGAATAATGCATGGAGATGGATAAACAAGAACATTACAATAGACGTACGCATGCTGTTTCCGGCGTTGGGCACATTTTTTGTGGTGTGATCGTGGTTGGCGTATTCTCTCTCTGGAGAAGCATGTAGACGTCCTTGGGGGGTTGGGGGTGGGGGAAGGGGAAAGTAGGGCATTTTCGAGGTTCATCTTTTCCTCCCTAGCTTCTGCGCTACGTGAATACGGGGAAAACAAAGGAATTAAAGGCTATAAAAACAATTTCGATATTTGCACGCTGTTACGAAGTCTTGTATACAGCTCTTCGTTGCCTGTGGCGAATTGCGTTTAATGTTGTTTTGGAGGTGCCTGAGCAGTATGGAAGGTAGGGAATGAGGAACACTGGAGGGGGGAGAGTCTGGTTCCCTGCTGCCTGCTTGACGTTGTCCGTCTGGTGTCCTCGTGGTTGTGGTTCGCTGTGTCGACAGTGGGTGGTGTTGTCCCTGTTGGGGGGTGGGATGGATCTTACTGTATCCTAACCAAAGATTCGATTGCTATGGCTGTAGTGGAGGGGGGGGCTTTCTCTTTTCTTTCCCCCCTCCCACTCCCAAGAGCTTTTCCTCTCCACTTCTGCTGTGAACACGATTGAAATAAACTTACATTCAAACACTCGCATAAATAAGCACGCGCAGTTGCAAACTCAAAAGCGTGCCCAGGAACCCAAAAATCGGCTGTGCTGAAAGCTTTCGACGAAAACAAGGGCAGGTGGTTGACACAAGTGACGGCTGAGATCGAATTCCCCGTATGAAGCAGGATTAGATGCACACTGATCTGTTTACTAAAACAAGGGAATACAGTTGACGCTAGTACGAACCTCTAGTGAACGGAAGAGAATACGCAGCGGACTGGTTTAGTAAATAGTTTCCTTAGCAGACTGTATAGCTGCATAATACGCGTAGCTTAAAGAAACCGAAATGCGATAAAGTCAACCCCTCAAAAATCCAACAAACAGCATATGTAATTCAGCGCAAAAACAAGCGAAACATTTGGTCATTAAACAAACAAGAAGACAGGAAGCCAAAACTTTCTGAAAGCACAGCAGCAGCAACAACAGAAGCAGGAGAGAAGAAAACGAAAGTTAACATTAACAACGAAAACTCTTTCAAATGTGTCAAGAACACTTCTAGGTTTTCATTCTCGTAACAAACAACGTAAAAAAGACAAACAGAGAAAACGCAGATTTGAAAATTAATGGAGAACGTTCTTAAGGCTTGGTGGAGGAAATTACATACGCGTCGCTGCCAGACATTGAGTTGGAACCGTCGACTTTTCAAGGTGTTCTCAATATTCGAATATGCCATATAGCGATTGATTGGTTGGCTGGCGGGCTGCTTGGCTGGTTGGTGGGCTGGGTGAGTGGATGGGAGGGCGAGTGAGTCCATCTGCAAGCATTTAGTTACATCTTTTCATCCATCTAGCCATCATTGAGTACTTAGTACGTACGTTCCAACGAATTTTGCGCTGCAGCCAAGGGAGACAAACAGGTCATTGCCTTGAAAAACCCACGCCAGTGTTTTTCAAACCTTGAAAAATACCATGCTAGTAAACTCGTGGATCTGATCCCAGAGGCAGATCCTCTTTGCAAAGTATTTGCCCCTTGTACTGAAAAACGACGCCTTTTTTCATAACGATCTCTTCGATCTAAAGCCGAGACATAACAGAAAACAATTTGATTAAACAGGGACGAGATCAATATTTACATGGCGAAAACGAGACATTTCGCATGGAGGGGGGGGGGGAGGACTGAAGAAAAGCAAGGGTTGTCAAAACAGATCAAGGAAATTTGGTGGCAAGGGTGGCGGGGGGATTCGAAATTCTAATACTTTGAGGACAACTTTAAAAGCTCTTTTATTTTGAGTTGCTGTCTTCCACACAATTATTTTTATAACTGCCTCCTCTCCCCTTCCCACACGCACGCGCACGCACGCATGCACGCACGCACGAGCGCGTGCCCCCACCCCCACAGACGCACGCACGCACACGCACACACAAATATTTAAGCTGAGTTACACAAAACTACTTTTTTTTGCTATTTACAGTAATGATAATGAGATGGTGGAGGATGTGGATGACAATGAAGATGAAAAGCAAGATATACTGTAGGTCATTCAATCTTTAGGTGTAAAACCAAACACAATAATCCAAATTCTGGATGTTACTATTTCACCAAAATTTACTCGTCAAAAGCCCTCGTGAACGACAAAGGGCAAAAGGCCATTACAGAGCCTCTTATGACCAGAAGGCAGAAATAAGCGACCATGGAAGCCAGCCTAGGGCTGAGTTGGATAGGAGTGTTCGTAACATTAGCATACCCAAACTTCCTTTTAATCTCACAGAATTAATTCATGTTCTACTTTCATGTGCAACAAGAGACATGAGATCTGTCATGCAATCCCCCCTAGTGTTTTTTGCCCCCCCTCCCAACCATAAAAAGATTGTCCGTATATTCTGAGGTGCAGCTTAAAGATATTTTTTGGAAAAAGCAAAGCTGACTTGAATAATAAGTTCTTATCAATTAAACAAGTGTTGTAGAGGATGGATGTAGCCTGAAGTTTTATCATATCAAATGAAGCATAATCTGTATATTTATTCAGTCGCCTTAACTGATTGCTTTTTACTAGATATTTCTTAAGGAAGACTGGAGCGAAGTTTAAGTGGGAGTCAGCAAAAGTGATCTGATCAGTCAAGCCTCTCAAATTTAATTTAATGCTGTCCTGCACAGACTGTGTGTGAAGGTCAGCCTGTTTCTCGCGGGATTTCACAGTAAGTTTGCGGATGTCACGCAGTTTCTCGTGGGATTTCCCCAGACGTTGGCTATTCCATTGCTTGCTAACTTACGTCAATTCAAATCCTCTAATTCTCTGCTTGAGGTGCGGCAAAGGAAATCCCTGCAATCACAGTTTCTATTTTTAAAGTGCATTTCATGTCTGCTTATAGCCGCTGTTTTGTTTCAATCTGTTCCTGAAGTGGTGCCGAATAATGTTAATAGTCATTAAAGTGGAAAAGCCCTCCACCATTCTGGTCATATTCTTTCGATTTTAAAATAGACCGTAAAAAAATCCAGTACTACTTTTTTTCAGTCCTAAGCCACATTTCGATAATGTGCTTCTCCACGTATTTTAAAATAATTCTTACTACTTAGCGAAAATTCAAACCCTCAGTTGAAAACACATCTGGAAAATGCATAGACCCTCGCAAAAACGTTTTATTTGTTTTCTTTTGATAAGCTACTCAAGTCTCAGAGAAGAATCCAAACCTGTTTTCAACCAGAGTAGCTACAGAGAGCATGCCACTCTTGAAATGTAGTTAGAAAGGACGACATCAAACAAAAGTTAATTGTGGCTTTCAGAACGGTGTCAAAATAGGGATTTTGATTTTTAAAAAAACCGCTGGCTCTGTCACGATGATGTTAAACAGGAAATCACCCACAGAAGGATAAGGAGAGAGACAGGCGGACAGACGGCTCCTCTTTCGACGAAATTGAATCACAGTTTTGCTGCCGAAGGCTGGACCCGACCGATAAAAGGAGACTGATGTTCTGCTCTTAATTCAGTGCAATGAGGCTGCTTGGGAAAATGACTCATTAAGAGGTGTTCTGTCTGTAGGGGATACGAAAGAAAAATGACAAGAAGAGAGACAGATGTAAAAACTCTGACCGACAGCCACTGCTCGAACTTGACCTTTGACATTTGCTGCAGCGACTTCAGCTACAGTCACTCTCTGCGCCCTTCTAGTACTGAACAAAGTGGGCCAAGGCCAATTAGATCTGCTGAAGAGCAAGCCAGCCATTGCAGCTTGCTAGAAAATCGCCAAGCCCGACACCTTACAGGGTCTCAAAGCTTTGTAATGCCGTAAAAAAAAACCAACATAAATTTAAAACAAGGGAACTGGACCAAGCTAAGACATGACACAGACAAAGACAATCTACATGTTTCGGAGCACTACCCCTTCATCAGGACGACACAAAAACGACGAA
>SMGT01014990.1:168574-180559 GCA_004794575.1 Lanistes nyassanus | reverse complement strand
AACCAACATGGTTTCTCTTCTGTTTAGATGAATAGATACACGGATTTTAAAAGGAGGCTGCATGTGTTCTCCCTCAAAGCTGACATACTTCACCTCCCCCTCTTTCATATTTTGTGCAACGCATCGCATTGCATTACTTTTTTGCGCAATGAATGTTCGGCTTGTATATATGACCTTCATCACTAGAGTGGCCATTCTGTAATGATAATTTATTACAAGTTTTCAGTCCTTTTTGGATCAGTTTGCACTTCTCACTTCTGTTGCTTTAAATACCACTTTTGTATGCATATCTATATTTTAGCAACTGTATTCGCGTCACCTACAGAAACTTTATCTCAACCGAACCTCGCGTCTCATCTCATCTCATCCTCAGCGCCATGTACGCGATAACCCACTGCTGGTCTGGAGACGCACAAGAAGCGGCTCCCTCCCAGCTAATTTGCTTCCAGCGCTTTGTTCTGACTTCCTAACGAGGGTACGCGAAATTCGGCGTGTAGCACTCTGTCCTTTCGCAGCGCTCAAGGCGAGGTTAGGCCCTTCATTGTGGTTCCTTTAAAGAGGACGTCGCGTTTAGAATTACCCAGAATCCTCTCTGGCCATCTTAGCAGCAAGTTTATGGCTAGATATGAATGCCACCTAGGACGCACTTTCGCCTCCGAGCAGTACAAACTCAATGAGAACCACTGTCATTGCTGTCATTTATTCGTTCGTTCGTTCGTTAGTTCGTTCGTTCGTTAGTGTTTTTGTTTTTGTTTGATTTTTTTGTTTGTTTGTTCGTTCGTTCGTATGACCACTGTCATAGCTGTCATTCATTGGTTTATTTGTTCGTTCGTTCGTTAGTGTTTTTTGTTTTTTGTTTCATTTTTTGTTTGTTCGTTCATTTGTTTCATGTGTTCGTTCGTTCTCTTTCTTTCTTCTACCCTTCCACTCTCCTTCCTCCTTTTTCTGTAAAAATCTTCTTTCTCTATCCCTTCTCTCTCTCTCTCCCTCTCCCTCCCTCTCCCTCTCTCTCTCTCTCTGTGGCTCGTGGGGTAGCGGCCTTCGACTGTGTCAAAATGTTCGTGATTGCCAGGGGGGATTAGCTCAGGGAAAGGTAAGCGCGCATACCATCCACCCGCCTACATAAGTAAAATGAGCTTCGCGCTACATCAAAACCTTTTCCCTCCGGTGAGGAGACCAGCGGTCAGTGGAAGGCGTGTGCCTGTGTCAGGCAACGTGATCAGGACGCCGTGAAGGCGAGCCCTACCTGGCTCACGTGTGAGCGCATGCTGCCCAGATTAATATAGCGGCCGGCAGGGTGCACGCGGGTGTGTGGGCACTTCCGGCTCTGTTTTAAGGGTGCGTTTGAGAGAATGCCATAGCTGTTTGCTGTTTAGAATGTTCCGGGGTGAGTGTGGCTGTGGGACAGAGAGAAGGGGAGAGGGAGAGAGAGAATGAAGGGATGGCTAGAGAACGGTATAAGAAAAAGGAAGACAAAAGAAGAGAAGTATGAAGGGAAGGAAGGATTAGGGATTTGATTGGTTGCCCAACAATACTACTCTCTTTCGACTATTTGAGAACTGACACGTTGATACTGATTTTTAGCTTCTAAACTTTGCAAAACAACAACGATAATTCCACGCAATACAAAACACGTCGCATTTGCGACATAATTAAATCATATTGACGAGATTTGTGAAATTTGTATTTAAAAAGTTGACCAAGTAGAGAACTCTATCAAAGTAGCAGTAATGTTGACGCTTGTAAGTAGCAGTAATGTTGACGCTTGTAAGTAGCAGTAATGTTGACGCTGTAAGAGGGATCAAAGGTGTAGCATGACTTTTCACAGACTCTGAGCCGTGAGGTGTTCTGCTGCTCAAGCATCGCGCGTTTTATGTCTAGTTTATGTAACATCCATAAAAAGTTCTCATTAAACGACGACGACGACGACGATGATGATGATGATGCAGAGTTTAGGGTTTAGAGACATCAACCCTGAGACATCATCATCATCATCATCATCATCATCATCATCATCAACAACAACAACAACATCATCATCATCATCATCATCATCATCATCATCATCATCATCATCATCATCACAAAACTGAAAATCTCTTCTTCTACACTTGTTTTGTTAATCATTGCACGGAGAGATGGAAGAATAACATTCAGCAAGTAACTAAATTCTTTCGACCCAAGATGTTCCCCTCACTTTGCTTCCCTGATGACAACGGTAATGGTAGTTGATCGCGCAGACGATTTTGACCAACAAGAGAGTGATAGGGTGGGAGTCTTTGTTCCTATTTCCCAATTACCAAAAAACTCAAATGAAATCCGCCTACACAAGCAGCATTCCATTCAACGCAGTTTATTTTGTATCGCCAACTGAGATGAGCGACGCCTATTTAGAAGCAGAAATATAATCCAGCGTAATGGTTTTTATTTTGAAAAATAGTTCTGTGCGTCCCAGTTCTCGCAAATCGTTGTACACGTGATCAACTGTTTTATAACATAGCTTATTTTATGCCTGTAATACCGTTTTGTTGGCCATCAAACGATGAAAACAACAAACAAAAAGCTACATGTGCCAGGAAATTTATTTTCTGACGTGCTATTTTGAGCCCTTTCTCCCACGTTTGTACTTTAAAGGGAAAGCGAAGTAGAAAAACAAGTGGACGTGCAAATGTTTGATTCGTTCTTTTTTAACTCTTACCGTCTCCTTACGCGCTTTGGTGGCTCCTGTGACAAAATAACTGCATGCAGTCTAGTTTTAGTCACCTGGGAGCTCCGACATGTTTATGCGCAGGCAGCTGACCATAAGTCCCTGACTTTTCTTAGGTCGTAGTGGGGCTGGGTTGTTTGAGACCTGCACTTTTCTCAGACAGGATAGTGAGTGCGGTGCCCATATCATCTCCCTCGCTGCCTTACCTCCCCTGGGGTAAGGTCATTCCCAGCTGGGTAGACTCGGGGAATGTACTCCGGGTTCAGAGCCCCGCACTCTTGACAGGAAGCCATCCGCTTCCCGCATTTCGACCCCCCCCCCCAAAAAAAAAAAGCAAAACAAAAAATCTGCCAACACATGGACAATCTTTGTCCACCCAGCCGGCAGCAGCTTACACCAATGCTGTCTCTGACTGGACGCACCTCGTGCGCTTTGACAGCGGTTCAGTAACCCTGATGGTCGCAAAACAGGGGGAAAATAATGCTTTTATTGTCAGTAGTACGGTCTCAGTAAATTGACGGAAACGACAGACCATAACCATGGCTCAGGCCTCAGAGGAGGACGAACTGACAGTCGGTTTGTCTGCGATGCAAGAATCGCTTGGAGCACTGTATTGTCAAGCAAGAGAAGTTTTACGGGCTTGACAAAGACAGTGGAAGAAGAACACATGCAAAGCATAGGCTAGTAAATAGTGTAAGGGCCCGATGCATCATGAAAAGAGAAGATGAAAATATGACGAGTTTCAGTGAACAGCAATACGTACGGCGTTATATCCGTATTTTTGTCGGATGATTCTTTCTAGTTTCTTTGCCTCCTCTTATTGGTAGTCCTCAAATGGCATGTCTGAAAAACGATCAACTCCTGAAACGAGCATTGTCCCTCGCTCATCTCGGCAAATTTATGTTCTGGCGTCTTTTATCATTGCACACGTAGCTACTGCTGTTGTGAATAATGCAAGTGAGACAGAGGTCTTTCTTCCCGTTATCAACATCATTTCATGATGATCGAATAAAAGGCGTTCATAAAATGCTATCACGTGGCCTCCTGACCTCTTACGCATGCATGGATACCTCTCAATGCCCACAGTTGCTTTCAAGTAACGTGGGCATGTGACGAATCCACTTAAGATAGTCTGACACTCAATTCCCGAGAGGTATCCCACTTCGTGTCTGTGCGGCCAGCCTGCGTGCAGAGCTGAAAATACGCAAACATCTTCATTTTCTGGACCCATCAGGATAAGAAAACGCCTGTCGTACTTTTTCCTCTGCCGTCTGGTCCACCTACACATCGCTGTCTCCTTCGAGACCGAAGGATTTCGCGTGGGCATTCACATGACTTCCTGGATGCTGAGCAGACCTCCCCATCATATGTCCACCTACGAGATTGCCGATTCTCTCTCCTCGCCTTCATTTTTGTCTTACATGCGAAACTTCTAATTTCTTAGAGCTCTGGGCAGGGTCTGCCCTTGACCTTGGGGGAATCGCCATCCCTTGTAATGAACGTGCTGTACGTGCTCTGCTTAAAGGGTGAGCTCCCAATTCCGGAAGAAGGAGGGTAGGGCGTGTCGAGAGTAATGAACGGCTGCCACCTGCTCATGAGTGACACTGTAATTCTTCTTCCTTCATTCGATTTTTTCTTCTACTTGTATATTTGTCTCGCAAATAAAGAGGCTGCTGCGAAAAGGATGCAACAGACTTTTCGTTGTTCCAATTTTTTTTTCATCCCCCATGCGCTTATGGTGAGAGCATATGCAGTATAATCATTCGAATCATAGTGTTACTTTCTCTTTCTCTCTCTCTCTCTCTCTCAAACTAAAAATCATAACACACGCACGCGTCTGTGAAAGCTTCATCCAAAAATGCGGCACTGTTTCCCCCCCTCTAACCGTCTTGTATGAGCAGCAGTGATCTGAAGGAGAGGGTTTTTTTTAAGCTTTATTGGTTTCTTAGTCCATGCCTGAGACGGAAGTTCGTGCCCCCTGGCGGTGAGTCGACAGGGCTGTTCTAGGCCAAAGCTTCTGGGACACAGCTCAAAAGCAGAGCCGCTGCCACCGTCTAGCGACCTCTGCTTTCACCCCTTTGGCGCTGGATAACTAACCCTGAAAATAGTGTCTTGTGTCTGTGGACCTCCTCAAGCACTGCCATCGGCCAGACCGAAGCTGAAACGGGGACCTGGATCAAAGTTTACGTCAGCTTTGCCAGGAGAACTGACATCCCGAGGAGTAAGAACCAATATAGAAACATAAATGAAACCGGATTTTTTTTTTTTGGGGGGGGGTTATAACATTAAGTGTTCTGCGTGATCATTAAATCAAGCAACCAGCTGTCTGTGATACATTTTCTGGAGCGGTTTCAGGCATGAAATCGTGAAATCTTAGTCACCAGAACTGTGCTATGTCAGTGTTCGTATTTGTACTTGCGGACACAAGAGCAGTCATGAGGCCGTGTGAGTTTTAGGTAAACATTTACTCGTGAATAGGTGATACGAACGCTTAACTCCACCCCCCACTCCCCACCCATCCAAGGGGTTTATTACTAAAGACTACAAACAAGTTAAAGGTACTCCGACATATAACAGTCCATACAAACCACAAGCTTTTATATTTTCTAAAACAAGAAATAATCAGAATTTGTAAACTTACGATTAGTTAACTTCCCAACATTTACTTGCCTTAAGTGAAAGTCCATCACATGGTGTTAGTATGTGTACTGTGGCAAATACATTTTAACTGGCGTATTTCCATACTTCAGCCAGCCGCCTCAGTGAAATAACACAATATCGAGATTAGCGAGACCACTGTTGTCAGCATCAGGTATAACTCCATGATTTCTCACGTACTTATCTTGATCATCATGTAACCAACGACAGCGAGATTCTCCCAAAAGCCTTACAGCAGACGATTTTTTTAAAATTGAAAGCTTGCATTTTTCAGTATTTTCTTTTGTTTTCCTGAGGTCGTAAGAGAAACGCGATCAAAAATAGACGTACTTTTTTTTTAAGGCGTAGCAACATCAGAGCACCATTTCAGCCAGTCACCCATTCACCGGCCGCCATTATTTATGACGTCGTCTGCTGACTGAATCGCTGAGTCACTGACTGACTGACTTTATCACTTACTCTCTGAAAATTACTGATTTGCGAGATAGAAGGTGGAATTTATACGAAAAGACACTCGTTTCGTATGTATAATCGTCTATGAAAACATTTTAGAGCACGAGACTACGAGGAACGTCTGGGAATGTCGTGCCTAAAAATAGAAAGGCCGTGAGTGCCAGTCGCCGCTACCATCACGGTGGTCTGAAATTTGTGCAGATGATTTGGGGATCGCTTCAGGGCTGAGCGTCGTGAACAGTCTAGTGCCTGTAGAACAAAGTAAGCCTTAATTATATAACCAGCAGAGAGGATAGTACACTGTAGTGGCTTGTATTACAACACGAAGACTAGTTCGATGACAGGACATGAGATTTGTTGTTGCTGTTGTTGTTGTTGTTGTCTTCATCCTTTTTCCTTTCGTCTCCCTTCCTGTAGTCAGCTGCTGGGGGAGCTTTTGGTGAAGATATTTAAGTTGCGTTAACAAATAGACGAAAGGGGCAAATAGTTCAGCTTATGCAGCGGAGTTTGCGCATAGTGCTGTCTGCATGCGGTGTTACAAATATTTTTACAGATAATGGAACGCAAGGTCTCCTATTGTCTTCAGCTGAAATCCTTGCCTTAACAATATTTTTTTTTTATCCAGCGTTTGCGACAGATGTGGGTTTCTTAAAGGGGCACTTTGGCAATTCTCTTTTTTTTTAAACAAACGTTTATTTGTGCAACCAAAGTACAATAAACTGATACAGCCAAAGGCAGGGCCAGGCAAGAAGCCAGCTTATATAAGCCTTGCCCTGGCTCCAGGCAAGAAGCCAGCTTATATAAGCCTAGCCCTGGCTAGGCACAAAGTAGGAATACAAATACAACTACAAATACAAATACATGGCGACCATAACGAATTAGGAAGGCAAACGGGAACTACGGTAGCGGAAGAGAGAGAGAGGTGTTGGGAGGGTATATTTACTTCCATTGTATGTCAGCATCAGCCAGTCCAGCGTTGGACTCACAGTCAAGGTCAGGGACGCTGGTATCGCTCCTAGTGGAAGCGCTCAGAAAGCTTGATGTAGTGTTGGACTCGTTTGGAGATGTGTTCGTTTTCGTCGACTGCTGGGGAGGGGCTTCCAAACGAAAAGGTGTCTGCATTTAAGTATTCTTGATTTAGTGCGGACAGTGTTGTTTTCCTTGCTTCTGCATAACGGTGGCAATCCAAGAAGTAGTGTTCGACATGTAACGTTTCTGTCACCAAGCCTCCCTTTCATGCACCCCAGCTCATTCCATCGTACGGACGGCCAACTGGGAGTGCACGTCTCAAACTTTATCAAGCGAGAATATCCCGTTGCAGGTGGTGGCCGGCTTAACCATGCAACCTGTTCCTTCTAAATGTGTCTAGTGGCTATAATTGGACCTTTTCTCTCTCTCTACTGTCTACTCCTGTTGGTCTTCTAACCTTGCTACATCCTGCCTTGGCCCTTCGTGGTCAAAACTTTTGTAAGTCCGACGGCCAAGACAGCATAGCCCCAAGGGTTGGGCGTAAGCCCGAGCAAGCTTAATTCTCCCTTCTTTTCGGTCTGTGTTTTCCTCCCCCTTTCCCTCAGACTCCGAGTTTCCCCTTTTTATTTCTCCCTCTTGTAACGCCTTCTACAACACGTGATTTATCCCCCCTCACGGGCCCCCACTCTCGCAGGTGGCATCATGTGGGTATCCAACTTATGACCTGTTGACAGGCGCTAGTTACAATGGTTGGGTTTCCCGAGTTCCCGAGTTCACCGACCGCTTGTTGCTGATGCAGTCATGCTTGGCTGACATCATGCTGTCTCCCTAATGAGACTCTCATCTTTGGCACATGGGCGGGGAAGGTTGGTTACCCCCCCCCCCCCCAGTACATGGGTCGTTCCCTGTTTAAGAATTGCATTTTCTTTTTTGTGCGGAGCAGGCTACCCTCCGGTCCAGGTCCGGTGTAAGTTCATCATGATTTGTTCCACGTAAGAGCCCTGTGATGGTGCGTAAGGCTTCTATTGAAGGTTCTCCAGGGTGTTTGCCTGTTTTTTGTGTACAGTTGTCGTACAGTATATCAGCATAGTCGAATATGGGAAATATGAATGATTTGTGTATCGTTTCCAGGGTCTTTCTGTTAAGGATGTATTTATAAGATTTTAAACAGTTCAGAAGAGATTTCACTTTAGATGCAATATCGTCTATATGTTCGTTCCATTTGCAGTTACGTTGTAGTGTTATGAATAATCTTCAAGCTGTTATTCCCAAACTGAAGACCCTATGACAGGTTATTGTCGCGCTTAACAGTGATCATTTCAGTTTTGGTGTCATTGAACTAGCTTTCCATTTTTGCGACTAATTCTCCATTCTCATTCTAGTGGGTTCTCGTTGCCATACGACATGCTTTTGTCATCCGCAAATAGTTTAATGACTGAGGTAATGTTTTTTTACAATATCGTTTATGTATATCAGGAAAAGCAGCGGCCCCAGTACAGACCCCTGGGGTACGCCGGCTAGTAGAAGTTTTGGTTTGGATTTCTCGCTTTTCACGACCACTACCTGATTTCTATCTGTTAGGTAATTTTTAAACCATTTAAGCCAGCTTAAAAATTACATACAAATCTCTTTGCATCGCCTCCTCCGATTTCGTCACAGCAACAACAGCAGGAAAAAGAATTCAAGTCTGGTGGAAATAAACTGTCCATCGCTGTGGCAATTAAGTCAATTGGCTGTCATTTCAAGCAAAAGAAACTTTTTACTCTGATCGTCTTCCGTACATACATACATCGATCTTCTCTCTCCGTAGATCTCTCTCGCTCCCTTTTGCGGCGAAATGTTCAGCCCGATTGCAGACAATCAATGTAATGTTGCGTGCAGAATGGCTGGACTGGTTATGGCAAACGGTGTCCTACGTATGAAAGATTTGTTCTGGAAGTCACCCAGAGAAGGAAATATACGAAACCTGTAGTCCTTCGTTTTACTTACAAGAAGCCTTTATCGATCGTGAAAACTGTTCATTGCCCAGAAAATGACCCAAAAATCTGATCAGACGGATAGCCATAAATTGAGAATGACACTGAAGCAAAGCGCAAAGAAGACATTGCGTGTCACCCCTTGAAAGCGCGGAGGTTTTTTTCGGATAAAAGTTTCCTTGTGTTTTCTAATCTCCTTTCTGGTGTGAGTTCCCTTGTTTCTGTTAGGAACTCCCCAGAGAAACGCAAAATCGCTGACAGCAGGAACATAACGATTTTTGAACTTCGTGTACTGAGTGTAAACTTTGATTCGAGGTCACGCTTGTTTTTGACGCAGATTTCACACAGTGGAAGAGATACCAGAACACTTCCTGCCTACTCGCCTACCCACCGGCCCGCCCGTCTGTCCGCCTACCTACATCATTCTGCCTGCCTGCCTGCCTGCCTGCCTGCCTGCCTGCCTGCCTGCCTGCCTGTCTGTCTGTCTGTCTGTCTGTCTGTCTGTCTGTCTGTCTGTCTGTCTGTCTGTCACTACCTACCATTTATTCCTACTAACCCACCTCTTATCATAACTTATTCCCACCACCTCTGTTGCCTTTCCATTTTCCAAGTAACTGATGTGTAAAGTGACTGCAATATTTTGCATTCGTCAGATCGATCACTTAGAGTATTATTTTTATCCTTTAGCTCGTTTTCGAACTTAATCGTCCACTGGCTATCCAATATCTAACAAGAAAGAAATATCGAGGGGTTTAAATTCATTTGATATACAGAGGGAGAAAGTAATTGTGTCTATCATTTCAAGGAGGAAAATTCAAACAGATGTTTTCTGGGTTTTTTCTCTTGCGAAAGGGACTATACAACATCAATTTTCGTGTCATGTCACAGTACAGACATGATAGGGAAAAAGTCGGTATTAGTATTTATTGCGTGGGTTTTCCAGAGCGTGGATATAACAGCCAAGTCTCAATGTCTATAGAAACCTGAGTGCTTAGGTCATTTGGCTCTTGACTTTACAGTTTGCCTTCTGGAATCTTTTCCATCCTTTTCTCTCTCTCTCTCTGGCTCGCTTGACCCTTTTTTTTTTCTTTTTTTTTTTTTTGCTTCACTTGTAAAGTCTGTGTATGTCTTAGATGCAACGCTTGTGAAACTTTCTTAAAGGGGCACTTTGGAAATTCGCTTTGCGTCACCTGGTCCGATGTTGTCACACCAGCTTAAAAAAACAGGCTTTACATCCTTCACAGAGAGGCAGACAGGCAGAAACATGGACAGACAGACTGACTAACTGACAGACAGACTGTTTGACTGTCTGTTTATCGGATGTCTAGCTGCAGGACGTCTGGTCTGTCTCCGCAGCTCATGCAGCGACATTTACAGGATTGCTTCCCTTGTCTCATTACCAGCAGTGTTGCCCTACAGGAGTTCTGCTTCAGTTTGAAAATGGGGCCAGACGTGTCACATGACGTCATGCACGATGGCAGCAATCGCGCCTGACGTCTCTCAATTCAGTCCTTTCGTTCATTCCACGGCTATTCCTGTAACCGACATACCCTGAAGCGGATGCAAGGAACCTCTACCAGTCTGAAGATTTGGAAAACACGTGACCTGGTTTTTATTCCCTGACCTTTCTGTTAAAATTAACCTCCGTGTTCGAACTTCGAGTAGATGAAAGGGGATAACCATTCGACGATGAGGAGTTGTTTACGGATTTGATGGAGGTTGTCAAATGATTTCCTGAAACGTGGAATGATCAAGCAAATGAATGAATGAATGAATGAATGAACTGAGTCGTGGTGAGTTGACCTTACCTTCTAAGCCTCATGATGCTGAGGTCATGACGATTGATACAGTGATGAGATTTGTCGTGATGAGATGAGTCGCATATCGCCTTTCCTCTCTCGCTGTCTCTCTCTCTCTGTTGCTCCTATATTCCTACTATATTCCTACTATATTCCTCCTAGAAGACTTATACAGATCGAGCGTTATTACGTCTTGCTCTGCCGTCAAGGGGCCGCTACTCCTGCCACCCTCCCCCCCCCATAGATTTCTCAGCAGGCGGGTTGAGTGTGATGTCTGGTCTGCTCAATCAGCCGCGTCCCTCCAGCTCCATATTTCAAGCAGAGTTTCCCTAGAGTCAGAGATCGCTTTCCAGTTTGAGTGTCGGGCGTCCTCATCTTTTTGAGTTTACTGCGTCACTTCTCACGTGTACACAGGAAGGCTGCAGTCGCTCGCCCCCAGAGAAGACCCTCCTGAGTTTAATTATTTATGTTAACGTCCCCTGCAACTCATATCAGACTGGTATGACTGTCTGCATCTCCTCATTCAACGAAATTTGTAGCCCCTTAGTAATGGAGATCCTTCGTCCTCTCGTATATATAGTTACTTTCATTTAAGCGAACAAAATGTTGACGCTTATGCCAAGGTTTGTTCTGAGCCTGTGTGTGTGTGTGAGAGAGAGAGAGAGCGTGTGTGTGCGTCTGTGAGAGAGAGAGCATGTGTGTGTGCGGGTGTGTGAGAGAGAGAGATAGCGTGTCTGCGCGTGTCAGAGAGAGAGAGAGAGATAGAAGGTGTGTGTGTGTGCTTCTCTTGCGCATAAGTTTTACTCCCTTTTCGACTCCAACGTAAGCATAAATCATCGAGTGTTGGAGTAATTCAGTGAAAACATTTTCTCATTCGTCTATCCATCATCATCATCATCATCATCATCATCATCATCATCATCATCATCATCATCATCATCATACGACGACGACGACGACGATGATGATGATGAATGCAATGGATAGACGAATGAGAAAATGTTTTCACTGAATTACTCCAACACTTGCATTCATCATCATCGTCGTCGTCATCGTCGTCGTCGTCATCATCATCATCATCATCATCATCATCATCATCATCATACGACGACGACGACGACGACGACGACGATGATGATCTATAGTTCAAAACTTCGTTTGGTCATTCCTTTCTTTCTCCTAACTTTCTTCAGTTATCGTATTACGTGACCGCTACCTGTTTCAGGAACAACACTTTAGAGTTTCTCTGCTCTGAGCGTGCTTCTTCTGACATCTCAGTTCACACTGTGCCTCTGTATTTCTGACATCTCAGTTCACACTGTGCCTCTGTATTTCTGACATCTCAGTTCACACTGTGCCTTTGCGTCTTCTGACATCTCAGTTCACACTGTGCCTCTGCGTCTTCTGACATCTCAGTTCACAC
>SMGT01014990.1:106477-168292 GCA_004794575.1 Lanistes nyassanus | reverse complement strand
TGTGCCTCTATGTCTTCTGACATCTCACTTCACACTGTGCCTCTGTGTTTCTAACATCTCACTTCACACTGTGCCTCTATGTCTTCTGACATCTCAGTTCACACTGTGCCTCTGCGTCTTCTGACATCTATGTTCACACTGTGCCTCTATGTCTTCTGACATCTCAGTTCACACTGTGCCTCTATGTCTTCTGACATCTCAGTTCACACTGTGCCTCTGTGTTTCTAACATCTCACTTCACGCTGTGCCTCTGTGTCTTCTGACATCTCACTTCACACTGTGCCTCTCAGCCCTAGTCTCAGATTCAGCTTAAGCCTTTTCTATTTAAGTGACACGCACGCTATCATGTCATCCTTTGCAACAATATGAAAACTTTCCTAAACTGAAAGTTGATACTTTAGAAAAAAAAACACCTCGCCAATGCTTATCGTCTTTTCCTGTTACAGTTTCATGCCAAACTGATTATACCTGGGGGATGTTCTCGCTAACTTATCGTTCGGTTAATTGACGCATCCGGAAAAATGTCTTCGTCAACACGGACTTTAACGTTTATAAACTGAAGCGTTCCTTTACCACTGTGGTTAGGGTTGCAGATCTTCCAGAAGTCAGACCACCTCGGTGATCTAGTGGTTAAGGTGCCAGTTTCCGAGATATGAAGTCTGGGGTTCGTGCGCCGGCCGAGTCATATCTAAAACTTAAAAATTGCCATATAGTTGCTGCCCTGCCAGACCCCTGTCACTATACTGAAAAGTACTACGACTCGTTGGCCCAGTGTCAGTATAATGTGACTGGCTGGGACCGAAGCCTGTGTTGCGACACCAGTCCCACATGTGGCAGCACGTTATCTTGTCTAAGCAACACAGTCCTGATATGCACATAGCTTGCAACTGGACATTATGCAACAACCGACTAACCAAGCGTCCAGTAGTCAGCTGTCCAGTCCTAGACAGCGACTGCAGTGAAGAACAATCTGAAGACATTGTATCGAGATGATAGAGCGCTATTTTGTAGCAAGGTATGAAATTATTGTTTGTGCTTCGCCTAGTTGTTGGTGCTGTTGTTTCTTTGTTTTGGTTTCAATCCTTCGACCCATTTGTGGGACAACACAAACAAGACTCCTCCCGCCCCCACATCAACTCCACAAGCAATTTGCAAGATGATATGCCACAGGCAGTGACGACGACAATCGTAGCACTTGTTGACAACGACGGGTTGCGCAAATACATCACTGTGGTAAAGACAGGACATAGCAGGTATTGCGCGTCTGCGCCGCGTTAGTGCGTGCGTGCGTGCGTGGTGGGTGGGTGGGGTGAGATAAGGGAGATAACTCATAAGGCTGGAAGTTGATGGCGACAGGTTAGCATGACTACCGCGTTGAACTTACCTTGACTCTCGTTGAAATGAGGCCACGAAAAATCCGTTTCCGGTCGATGCGTCAATAAATGTACATTAATATACAGTGAACGGACCTATGGAAAATAAGGGAGAGGGAGAGGCAAAAGGGAAGTAGAGAGAAAGAAAATAAGGGAAAAGGGGCATGAGAAATGAAGGAAATAAGGAGACAGCAAAGATACGAGAATATGAGAGGAGAGGCTATTTCACCTGTTTGAAACATAAACTAATCTTCTCGATTTTCAAATATTGTTCTATTGTCAGGCTTGTCCGCACTTGATGTACTGCATTGCGAAATTTCTTTAGCCTTTCCTTGAGATCCGTTTGGTCTGTGGATTTTGTCCATGGCCCTGATAATCACACCAAGATGGCCCTGATAATCACACCAAAATGGCCCTGATAATCACACCAAGATGGCCCTGATAATCACACCAAGATGGCCCTGATAATCACACCAAGATGGCACTGATAATCACACCAACATGGCCCTGATAATCACACCAAAATGGCCCTGATAACTACGCCAAGATGGCCCTTATAACCACGCCAAGATGGCCCTGATAATCACGCCAAGATGGCCCTGATAATCACACCAAGATGGCCCTGATAATCACACCAAGATGGCCCTGATAATCACACCAAAATGGCCCTGATAATCACGCCAAGATGGCCCTGATAATCACACCAATATGCCCCTGATAATCACGCCAAATGGCCCTGATAACCACGCCAAGATGGCCCTGATCATCGCGCCAGGATTATCTTCTACTGCTTTTCTTTGTTACTGTATATTCTAAGGGCGTGAGCAGTGCCTCTGTATATTCGTGTTAGTAACTACATGTGCGTGCGTGTGTGCGTGCGATCGTGCGTGCGTTCGTGCGTGCGTGCGTGTGGACCTAATTTACAAGCCAGTTATGTAGTGTACTAAATGGCCAGTGTGGAAATGGGAGCTGTACGGCAACAAAAGCTACACTCATAACTGAACAGTCATTTACGTTTTTTGATTAACCCGCATGTATCCAGAATGGTTCTGTCGTCGAGAAAGATTGCCAGTGAGTCATCAATGATAGCCTTATGCCATTCAATGCTTGCATCACTCAACCGCTGTGTCCGTTGGACTAAAACAAGTTCGCACTCATCCACAAGGTAAGGGCTCATCTAAATATATATACCCATTTCTTTGAGGATGTAGCAGAGGATGTCTTTTTAACTTGGAGAAAAGGCTTATTTTCAGATTGATTTTTTTTGCCTTACTGTTGCTCAAGTTTGTTTCAAGAGAAATCAGACAACATCCCCAAGGCTATAGCACCTAGCAACGGCAGAGGCTATTTATAAACTGGCGGCAGATTTGAGCTCCAGCAGAACAGTAGAAACTTAAAAAAATACTGCCCAGTAGAACTAACTTATAAAAGAATTTCAGAAAAAATGAAATAAAAAGAAATCTGCATCGAACTTCGTCGCTTCCGTGGGGAATGGTAGAAGATAGAGAATTTTGTTGTGACAGACTTATGGGAATCCTTCGCGCTTCGACTCGCTTTTTCACTCGGTCATTCCCCTCGCTGACCGTACTTTTAATGGTTAGACTGTCGACGCAGTGGGCTTTGTGGTAGAAGACTGCGTCATCGACACACTACCGTTGGGGCATCCCTCCATCGTTGCAGGTAACTGCATTTCGCTATCATATTGATCCGTTCGCACTGAGAGAGCTATAAGCCTGCTGTCATTTCCTTCAATATGAACTGGGCTGTTTTTAGCACATCCAGTGTCACAGGTGGCACAGACTAGTTACTGGGTTTTCAGATGATGAAAGGTTAGAAGATGTACTTAGCTTGACCCATCCGCTTGTTTACTTGGAAAGAAAGAACTGAATTGAAGGGATAGGTGACAGGTAGGCAAGGAATCACAGAGACACGCACAGACAAGGGGAGTGCAGATAGATTGACTATATGTAATGTATGTGAACTATACCGCACAAAAGGGTGGTGCAAACTTTAAACGCCACGCTATGCCAACACACAAACCTGTAATCACAATGAAGGTGAAGTGTATCCCATTCCTAAATCTAAGGAACAACAACAGATTTAATTGGTTACTTTCATTGCAACGCCAAGTTTTCTTGCCATGAAAAGACACGACCCATGTATACAAAGGTCAGACCAAGTGCAGCACGGAATAATAGAAGTCATAAACGTGTGTGTCCTCCATAGGCATGCACGCATGGAAGTCTTTGGACTGAGTCAATGTCCCCAGAGTCCTTTTGTGAGATCTTCTGTCACTCCTGCTGAGAAGAAGGAAAGGCTGGTTAAGGTCAGCTGGTGGTGGGTGGTTTGTCCCCAGGTGACGGCCCAGTACATCCCACAGGTGTTCGATCAGGTTAAGCCTTCACATGTGAATGCATTAAGGTATTCTTTTACACTTTTGAGTAATAACCAAAGGCCAACTCCACCCCCATATCATGATACTGGGGCCTCCGCAACGGTCGTGCTGCAAGATGTTGTTGGCGTACCAACTCTCGATCCACCTTCTCCATACTTTGATGCCTCCGCATGGCTGATGCAAAGCGGCTTTCATTCGAGAAGAGGATGTCTCTCCATCGCCGCCGTGTCCAGTTCAGGTGCTGCGGGCTCATTGCATTCTCTGCTGCCGACGTCGTGCAGTCAGTGGTGACTGCCGTGTAGGGCGTCAGCAGTACAGCTGTCGCTCAGACAACCAGCGACCCGTATTTTGATGGCAGCTTTCAGGTCCAAGGCTCCCGACAGTGGCTCGGGCCGTCTCTGCGGCAAGGGGGGGGGGGGACGGTTGGCACAGGCGGTCGCGGTTGATCTGCCTGTCCTGTCGTGCAGTCGTGATACGAGGTCGTCCGCTTCTGATTCCATCCAGTGCTGCCAGCGGCTTGAAAGCGACCCCACAAACGACAGACTGTGGAAACTGCCACACCCAGTGTATGTGCGACGACGCTTGAGCGGTTTCCAGCCTGCAGCCGTCCGATGGCTCTTTCCTAGTCTGTAGCGTTCAGTCCTGAAATTTTTCTGCTGCTGACAGGTGGTCTGTCTGGAAGTATACGAGCATCGGCTTTTATTTCTAGTGGATGGTTCCCTCTGTTCGCAAAGAAATTTCTAGTTGTTCTCCTTTTGTTCGCGCTGCACGAGCGAAAACCACTGTCCGACTTAGACGCGCCAGAAGCGACACGTTTTTTCCCCAGGCACGTCATTATCAAGGGTTACACTCAACAGACCATGCGACCTCATGTCAAATAATTTGTGTTCCTATCATTGTACCCGAATGCATGAAATTTCACTACTCCTTGCCCATGTGTCAATTTGCGGTTCTTCTGGTTTTAAGTATCTATAACATCACTTTTTGAAAGCAATCATCTTTGTTCGCTGTCTACTGACACTAAATCAAAGCCCACAAGGCTATGGACAACATATTTAACGGAAGTTTATATAAGGACAAAAAATGTCTTCTGTAAAGGAAATGTCAATGAGGATAAATCTCTCGAGAATATTTGTAGGCCAGCGAAATTTTTTTTTTAATGTCTGAAACTTTATATTTTTTTTACCTCAAAGGAGCGTCGCTTTCTCATAACCAGGAAGATGGATGCTATTACAGATGAAATCCTAGGCGCTTCCAAGGACAGAAAAATCTCGGTCAAGTTAACAGAAATTCTGCCCGAGTGATTGTTCGCTAGAGCAGAAGCCATGGGTTCAACAGACTAAACGCCTCAATAAGATGATACTCCTGACGTCTTCCACACGACTTCTTGAGTGCAAGAAGACTGTACTCGTGACGAGCTCCGACTACAGGCTGGCTGACCGTGGAAAGTCACTCAGTGTATGGTTTTAACAGAGACGTTTGCCCGTCACAGCTGAGACAGCCTCGAGTTACCTTCAAGTCGCTGTCTCGCCAGTAACACCGAGTCCTGACAGGCCCATGAAGCTGTGCTCTCAAATGAGGCTTTTACTTTAAGAAGTTCTTCAGAAAGAGACGCAAGATGAAAGAGTACCGAGAACACAGAAGACGATTACTTAAAAAAGTTAAAATATAAAAGACCAAGACAATCGAAATAGAGAAGAGAGAGACGAGTGGGGAAAGAGAGGTGGGGTTAGAGAGAGAGCGCTGGGGGGGGGGGAGAGAGAAAGGAGCTTTGCTATACTGATATCGCAACTAAAATATAATGTGGTGGACACTTTAGGTAAGAGGTTCCTAGACCCTTCTGTACGTAATTCTAGCCACCCAAGAAACTATTAGCACTTGACAGAAATTTTAAGAACGGAAACCATAAATCTTTTACATAAAATACAGAAAAAGCTTCATGACTGCAAGATTCTATAAGAGGTGAAGCATGAGCAGGAAGAAAAGGAGGGTGAGAGAGATACAGAGAGACGGACTGCGGGGAGTGGGGAACACGAGAATGCATACTAGATCAAATTCCAATTTTAACTATAGATCAAACACGCAACGATGTAGTCGTGGGAACGGAAGGGAACAAGCCAGGCCTTACTATGAAGGCGCGGTCTCGAGGGATGGATGGAATCGGCCTGGCTGGGAACAAATAGACACAAGAAATTTGTGCTTGCAGAAAGATCTGAGAGTGGAAGAGGATGTTAATTTGCCTCCTAGTCGGTTTCTCTTGTGTGATCAGCAGAGTCTAGACAGGATGCTCGTTTGCTTTTTTTTTCCTCATCAATGCTTTGTAGGTGTATATCTGGCACCTCTGACCCCTTCTTTCCCTCTCTGGCTTCTCCGGTCCTTTTTTTCTCTCTCTTCCCTTCCATTCTCCCCCTCCCTCTCCCTTTTGTGCGTCCGTGTGCGCTTGTCGTTTTGTTGGTATTCTTCAGTGTTTGTGTCAAGTACACGGTGATGTGTAACTGAGGACTGTACCTGTAGATGGTGTATATGTAACTAAGAACCGTACATGTAGATGATGTATATGTATCTAAGAACTGAACCTGTAGATGGTGGCTATGTAATTAAGAACTGTTCTTGAAGATGATGAACATGTAACTAAGAACTGTACCTGTAGATGATGTGTATGAAATTAAGAACTGTACCTGTAGATGATGTGTATGAAATTAAGAACTGTAGCTGTAGATGGTGGTTATGTAATCAAGAACTATACATGAAGATGTTTGGTATTTAACTAAGAGCTGTACCTGTAGATGATGGGTATGTAATTAAGAACTGTATGTGTAGATGATGGTTATGTAATTAAGAGCTGTATGTGTAGATGATGGTTATGTAATTAAGAGCTGTATGTGTAGATGATGGTTATGTAATTAAGAGCTGTATGTGTAGATGATGGTTATGTAATTAAGACCTTCACCTGTAGATGGCTAACAGCAGTATGAGAGTTATCCTTGTAAAGCTGCAACCAAAGGCAGCGCTTCTCTACAGATTTCGAGCAGAAGTTGGGACGGAAAGACGGAATGACGAAATAAAGCCTTTTCCTTTTTTAAACAGAATGAGGCGTCATATTGAAAGGTTCCACTTCCTATCAGAAGTGGTTTTCTGAGTTCCTCGAAGAAACGTCACGTGGTCAGCCACCCACGTGAGGCCGCGAGCTCGGCAGCTCACGGGGCAATGGAGGTGGTGGGGGCGGCAAACTGTCTGGTATTCCGATGGCCTCGCCCAGACAGCTTTTGTCCGCTCGGTCGGCACAGAAGACATTTGCATGGGCAGCCAGCGCTCTGGCACAGTTTCGACCGACAGATGGCACTGCTTGAGAGGAACCGGCCTGCTAACTTCGAAAGGTCGCTGCCATTCCTGCCTTCCTCTCACCCACAAATTTCGTCATTCCTTAGACTGGACAGATGTATCTGCAAGTGGAGACAATAGCGCTTTAAACTGATCACTATAATACGATGGCACATGCTGGTATGCATGGCAGACTTCCATCGCATCACCTTTAAGACTGCATTAAAATATTGTCGTTGACAGATTATGTAGCAAGCACAATCAAGCCTATTACTTACTTTCCTTCTCCTTGATATCTATTCGCTCAGTTTCTCAGACTCGATCGATGTGTTTGACTCATTTTCCTCCAACCAGAACTACATATGTGAGCAATTAAATCCTTCAGATCAGTAGATTTTTTTTCTCCGTTTGTGTGCCCCTGGGTGCGTGCAGGGGCGCACACTCAAATAATAAGGATGTTAAATGTTTAAACGTTAATGGTGTACATTGCTATCTAGCCTGGGGACAGGATAGCTCATCGATATAACATTTAACCGTGTCGCGGCTGTGTTCGAATCCACCCGTGACCAAGGATTCTAACCTGCTGTGGCAAGGTCAATTCCCTATGTGTATTTTATGTGCATCTTTACGTATGTACATGAAAATCCCATGCAACAGGATCATGTAAATGGCCAGACTCGTTCGGCATGTGGCCAGACTCGTTCGGCATTTGGCCAGACTCGTTCGGCATTTCCCCGAACGGTCACCTGCGCCTCCGGACTGACCATCATACTTCAGCTGTCGGTTTCGTGAATGCTTTAGCTCACATGGTTCGGAATGGAGGCCTGGAGGCGTTAACCTCACAAAAACCCAACTGTTTGCACAAAGCGACATAAATTCAGTCCAATATTCTTGCCACCATTCTGGTGCAATTACATTGCCGTCCGCAGTCTTTGAATTTTTATTAACAGCGTAAATACTTCATGCTCTTGTTTTATCATTTTAATGGTTCAAGCATTTTAAAGCTACGAACATGTTTTATTCTGTACTCTTTTGAAATCATCTCTCAGTTTATTTGAGTTGTTTTCCTTTAAGTGGTCTGTTTATTTGTTTTTCAGTTTCTAATGTCTTGTCACGATCTGTCCGTGGAAACGCGGAATTTCGTCCTTACACTGAAATCAATCTAAAATAAATGCTGCAGCTCTTCAGAAATGGGGGTTGGTTTAACTGATATGTCAAAAACAACATGGAAAGATAAAATATCGATATGATTAAATCGACGTTAATGACAAATAGCTGCAAATATCGGGGATAGCTTGAACCCGATATCACGAAACGTGAAGCTCACGCGGCAAACGTCCTTCAAAAACAAAAAGGAGTGTTATTTGCTAGCACTCACGAGCTGTTTTGTGAGTGAGATATGCATCTATTCACCGAGAACATGGGATATTTTGCAAATAATCGCAGAGAAAATTTCACAAACCCATCTTTCTTCCCTCTTACAACTTTTTGCTCCTAAGACCGGACAACCATAGCTCGTATACTGACGTCATTGAAAATAGTCTTCCAAGACAAGACTCCGGCGCGTTCAGTTGCACTCAGAAGTGCATTGACTTTGCTGTTAAAAAAAGAATTTTACTTGGTTCAGCTCTCAGTTCAAGGCTAGGTCACCCAATCCGAGTACGGCAGTGCGCACTGCACATTAACTCAGCAACTTGGCGGAAGCTGTGGTCCTTCAAGGGATGTCAGACAAGAGAAGAAAGAATTTATCTGTGTTCAAAAATATAAAAGAAAAACAAGTGACTGCCGCTTGGAGGATAAGCCCCAATGTAAAACAAGGGAACTGTACCAAGCTAGAAAGGGACAAAGACGAAGACAATCTACATGTTTCGGGGCACTACCCCTTCATCAGGACGACACCAAAACGACGAAAAAAAAAACGAAAAGGAAAAAGACTTAGCTGCATTGACCGTAAGAATATGGAGTCCTACTTCATTACCCATTTCGGTACCATGGCACCCACAGGTCGCAACCTCAAACACCGACCCTCCCCCTCCTTCCCCTTAACCCCCTCACCCCTCCGTCTCTCTTTTACTTTTTCTCTCACCTCCTTCCCTCTCTCTCTCTCTCTCTCGCACACCCACGCCCCCTTACCCGCGCTGCTTTCTCTTTCTCTCTCCCCCGCCCACTCTCCACTCCCCACCCTTTTCCTACCCACCTTGCGATTGGCTGCCCCTCTTTTAACCCCTCTTACTCACTGTCCCTTGGTCATTTTCCTGCTATACAGCCCACGCGCCACATCTACCGCAGCTAAGTCTTTTTCCTTTTCGGTTTTTTTTTCGTCGTTTTTGTGTCGTCCTGATGAAGGGGTAGTGCCCCGAAACACGTAGATTGTCTTCGTCTTTGTTCCTTTCTAGCTTGGTCCAGTTCCCTTGTTTTACATTTTATCTGTGTTCTCTAATATTTGATGTCACTTGACTTTCTTCATAGCGCCCCACCTTCCTGTAAGCCGCTTAGCCGCTACGGTACGCAATGCCCGACAAAGCGCAAATAATTCCCTTATATTCTAAACATTTATTCACAACATTCTTCCAAACAGTGGTCTTTACGATTCCAGACTTAGAGCCCTGCATTCCGACCTCCTTGCAAAGGATATTAATAAGATGGGCATTTTTTAAAAAAATAAATCTTTAAAATAGATGGTTGTTTGAAGATTCTAGACTTCAAAGCCTCTATTTCCACCCCACGGAACAAGATCACGAGAGACGACACGTGAGAAGCGCGCGGAGTGGACGGTGGTCAAAGTTTCTAGCTGAAGGCTGCGCAAGTCGAGTTTCTCGTTGACTTTTGACCTACTTCCAGTCGACATTTCGACAGGGGTTTGTTAATTAACCAGAGAGAGTGTCCACGCGTGTGGGTGTGTGCGTATGTGTACGTGCTCGCACTGTTTGGTGCCATTCAATTGAATCCAGTGTGATTTAATTTTTCGGTACATTAGAAAGGACGTTGCAACTCATATATATATATATGCAGTGAGCAGGCCCCTGAGTGAGAGAGAGAGAGAGATCATGCTGAATGCTATAGTCCTCTTCTCAGATAAACACATGCACGGACAGAACTTTAATATTTTCAAGAATAATCTATGCATTTCATACTGATTTTGACGATTTTCTGGCAGCTGTATATTTCATATTGCGATTTCGACTTCGAATATCAGAAAATGCTAGATCACTGAGCAGTCAGTGACTAGAAAGGGATTTGCTACGCAGTTTTAGAGTGAATAGAATTTTACTTTTAAACAGAAATTTAAAAAAGGAGAAAGTGAGAGATAGAGAGAACAAGTTTGATTAAGGGATGAAGGCTATTAGCTTTATACTTTGACTCCTTAGGATAAAAGTAATAAAATGTTCTAACAGTCATGACAACACCAGTAATAAAGTATACATGAGGCATGAAAATAGGATCATAGCCCCACTTACGAAAAGAAGTTGTACCGAAAGATCGAATTTTGTGTAAGTGGAGCATGTGATTTAAGTCCAGTGTGATCAGAGTTCTGTTTTCCCCTAATGTGTAAAAAAATAGTTACCACAGAACGACGTCGCCATTTTACATAAAAAGTGGCATTTACATCGAAGTGGCATTTCCAATCTGCTGTTGTTGGCTCGCGTGTCGCCTGTCTCGAGGCTGTTTTGTATTTTCTTAAAGCGCGCGAAACTGTGAAAATTATTAAAATGTGCACGTACAGGGCTGAAGGAGAAAACAGTCACACGAAGACTACAACGGGATGTGACACAGAAAACTGAGTAACAAAAGATTATCTAACTGCAAACATTGAATTGTTCTCCTGGACATCGTTTTACTCAGTTGACAAAAAGGAGCAGTGCATTTTGGGAATATAATGCCCTGTCACGAGTATATACACGTGAGGGACATTTGCACGCATACTGCCACAAGACTTCTTGGAGGTCCATTAGACAGAATCCACGCACAATTAGTGACTTCGGATTGGTTGCTCGTTAATCTTGCCCGCCCTCGTGCCTCGTGCCTCAAACAAGCTCTGTTATTTAAGTTTTCAGCGTAATGCTCCATGGATGAAGTACGTATGTCCACACCACGGACGACGAGCAACAAGTTCGAAAGCGCATATTATTCGCACATTTACTCAGTGTATCGTTTCAGTCTTTCATTTTCTTTTCTTTCTCTTTAGTATTTTTGTTCGCATGTCTGCCTATCTGCCTGATTGTGTCTCTATACTGCTTCATCCTTTCGGTTCTTCCTTCGTGCTTCCATTCCTTCCTTCCTTTTTTATTGTTATATTTTCTATATGCTTTTGAGTTTTCCCCCTTTTTTTCCTAGTCCGTGCCTGCTTGTGTGCGTGCGCGCGTGCGTGTGTGTGTGTGTGTGTGCTAACCGGTAATACTTGTAGATACGTGTGGGTATGTGTCTCCTACAAGTTAAAACCTTTGTAATATATCCATTCCCAAGTTCCCAGGTTATTCCCAAGTTAAAATTTGTTTGATTTTCTTTCTTTTTCTTGGGGCGTAGGGGGAAGAATGTATTTGAATGCCACGGTAAAATAATTCACAAAACTAAAACGTGATAGCTATGTAAGTCCCTTAACTCTGTATGTGTTCGTGCTTTAGAATTCACGGAATTTTAAGAATTTAAATTAAAAAGGAAACGCTATTTTGTTTTAGGAAAAACAAAATCTTCCGTCAGCATGAAAAATAAATTACTGTCTGTATTCCGTCTACACTGATATTTGAAGTGGTTGCTTATCGCCCTTGTGAACGAGAGGAGATAACTTCTGCACCTTGCGCCCCAGCATAGCTCACGTGACTGTTGAATCCAGAGAGCAGCTTTGAAATATTTGTGACTGCGAATCTTTCGGAAACCAGGAGCGAAGAAAATTTTTTATAAAAGCGTTAGCCACCGAGACATCATATTCATTGGAACGCCGCAAGAACATCAAGGTGGCAACCACAGCTATGCGAAAGCTGTAACGAAAAAAAAAAAAAGAAAAAGAAAAAGGCTAGTTCTTTGGTCCTGAAAAAAAAGTTTTAACCGTATGACGTCACGACACTGAAGCAATGCAGCGGCGACTAAACTTTGAAAAGAGATTCAATTAGATTTTCGTTTACTCTGTTTTGTGGAGGAAAAACACGACACGTGCTAAAATGCCGGTGTTTCTCTCGCGGCAACAGACTGAAAAAAATTCGGTGACGCTGTCGCGTGAGGTCACTGTTGGAAGAAGCGCTAAATTAAATTCGTGCGGCTGCTGACAGAACACAGTGTGAAGACTCTGTCCCCATGCAATTTAGTTAGCAGTTTGATGCAACGGTTAGCGGATGGAGATGTAAGTGGAATAGTGTCCCTCTGGCGTACGCTAGGTCGTAAATAAATCTGTTTAAGATGCAAAGAGAGGTAGGTGCATTAAAGAGGGTAGACGTGGGTAAACAGGAAGTGCTGGCCTGCCTTTTAGGCAAGTCTGTTGCTTTGTCGTGGCAACTGTCTTGACGTCATCTCAGCAATATTACTGAAAACCAGTTATTGAAAAATTCCTCACATGCGATAAACCTCAACAAAAGCTTTAACAATGAAATAAATTGCCAAGATCTCTGTAAAGATCGCTTCTAATTTTTATTCATTTGCATTGAAGATTTTCTCAGTGTGGTCTATAGAAGAACTTTGTGTTTTGCTTTGTGCCTTTCCTTTTTTGTTTCTGGTCCTGACGAAGGGGCAATGCCCTGAAAGGTCGACTGTGTGTCTTTGTCCTAACTTGGTTCAGATAATCTGTTGTTCTTACTGTTTTCCTTCAAGTAGCAGTCATTTGTTCTGATATACCTTCCAAAGCCTTTGTTTAGCTGTTTTTGACATTAATTCGAATTTGGGCAAAAATACACCTGCTTTAGCTTTAACTGTGTTGAGGAAAAGAAAAGCAAACCTTGGCTATTATTTCTTAAAAATTCCGTCTCTGAGTGAAGGGCTGTTGAGCGTCCATGTTTCATCTGAAAAGGAAAACTTGACCCCTGACGATTCACAAATCATTATCCTTGCTGTGGTCGTCATAATTACCATTTTTCTTTATTAATTTCGTTCTTCTTTCTTTCTTTCATTCTTTTTCCTTTTCTTTTCTTCCATTTCCTCTTTTTCTTTCTTTTTGTTTTTCTTTCTTTAGTTCTTTCATTCGGCCTTCTTTCCTTAATTCCGCATTTGCTTTCCTTCATAAACTCTTTTGCTCCTTTCCTTTCATTCGTTCGCCACTTTACTGTCGCTCTTTACACGCCTACTTCATCGAATCCTTCCCTGATTTCCTGCGTATTTCTCCCCACAACCGCCAGCACCTCCACCGCCACCATTACCACAACCAATAGCCGCAAGACAGTATTTCATGTCTGGCTGACAATCTGACCCGTGCCAAGCCTTTTGTCTCCATTTCGTTGAGTCTGGCTGTTCTTTCTTTTAAACCCGTCGAATCCCAAAGAGTAATTACTTCGGAACAGCACAGTTTCAGGGTACAGTTTCATCAAAATGAAAGGCCAGGCGACAGACAATACCTGAGGGAAGACGATACCTTCAACACTTTTTGACCTACAGTGCGGAACTAAACAGCATTGAAACATCATCATGATCATCATCATCATGATCATCATCATCATCATCATGGACCCAGTATTTGCAAATTAGCGGAAAGACCTTTCAAGCTGCTCAGCAGGGAGAAAGTCTTATTCTTTCTTCACTAGCTCATTCCATCTCTACATACGTCCACTGTTCCCGACTCCATCGTTTCGCTCATTGTGTTTGTCTCCACAGTTCTGCGCTTCTTGTACTTTGTTTTAATACTCAACTTTTGAATTTAATAACAACAACAACAATAATAATAATAATAATAATAATAATAATAATAATAATAATAATGGGCAATTTGTAAGGTGCCATATCCCACCCCACAGGGGGCAGGATCGCAACGCAGGACAGAATACATGCACACACACACACACGCAGAGTAATTAACCAGTCATAAGCGGACGAACGGAGAGCTAGCTGAGATACCACGTGTACAGGTGTGATCTGAGGGCGCGTTTGAAGGATTGGACTGTGTCGGAATGTCTCAGATGGTAGGCAAGTGAGTTCCATAGCGTTGCTGTCCTGAGGGACACCGAAAGAAAGAGGGGAAGATCTGGATGTGTGTTCTTGAATCACTGTGGTCCGAGTCCTGCTGGAAATATAAGAAGCAAACCAATTAAGTGCCAGAGATACCAAAAAGCGCAGAAAGTCTTTGAAGCAAAATGTGGTGGTCTGCGGTGTCAAAGGCAGCGAACAGATCAAGCAAAGTAAGAAGAGACACGTCGCCAGTATCCAAACTACGCAGAATGTCGTCAGTGACGTTTATCAGCGCTGTCAGTGATGTGGTTAGTGCGGTAGGCAAATTCGAGAATGAGGGATGAGGCCCATGAGTTGCCAGATAGGAGAAAAGTTGTTGGAGTACTACCTTTTCGAAGACTTTTGACAGGAATGAGAGATTAGACACAGATCCATAGTTTTAAGATTGTTTGGTTCCAGATCGGGTTTTTTTTCAGCAAGGGCTTAACGACAGCCGATTTAAACAGTGTGGGGAAGGTACCGGACTGAAGGCTATCGTTAATGATATGAGTGGCAGACGGCAGGACAATGTCCAGGCACTCTAACAGCAATGGGGCGGGGATAGGGTCAAGAGGGCAGCTATTAGGCTTTGATCTCATGATGATTGTTCTGATGTCTTTTTCTGTGATGGGTTGGAATGAAGAAAAGGGAGTAGAAATGCCGACCTGGTGAGATGGGACAGGTGGTTGGGGCAGCTGATCAAACTCAGCCAGAATGGCGGCAACTTTAGCGACAAAATAGTCACATAAAGCGTCAGGAAGTTGCGACAGAGTTTAAGTGGTGGGCAGAGAACTCTTGGTGCGTCCACACGGGCCATCACAGATCGCGAACAGCTGCCTGCTGGATTTACAATTTACAATATGAGAGGTTAATCTCTTTTTTTTCTTTCTTTTTTTCTTTTTCTGTTTCTTTTTCTTTCATTATCTTTCTTTTTTCTTGTTTACTGTTTGTCTTTCTACATTTTGTCTTTCTTCCTTCTTTCTTTTGTACTTTGGTCCTTTTCTTCTTTCTTTGATTCTTTCTTTCACTTGCTCTGTATCCACTCACTTTATTCGTAGGTAGGTAGGCACGGACGGACGCACGCACGCACGCACGCACGCACGCACGCACGCACGCAACCATATTTATATTTAACATCGAGGAAAGGAGAGAGAGAGGAGAAACGCGTGTATGTATGTGCGAGTCTGCCTGTCTGGAAAGCGTGTCGTTTCGTGTCCGCCCCATAGATCTACCCCAGAGCTCGTTTTAATTACGTTTGCCAACAGGTAAATGTCGCCACTTCGAACTCTACAGCGGTGTGTTGGTGGGATGTCCCAAAAAGTAGCCACCAGTGACCTATAAGGGGTAGTCCGGTAATTGGATGCTGGCAGCTGACCGCGATATCGTTCATTCCCTCTGACCACAACACCCCCATCCGGCAGTCACTTGTCTCATAGGCACGTGGCCTGCACGTGACGCTTTTCTTGGATGTGTCGCCGTCGATCGATCTAAAGCTTATTTTCTCCCTGCTGGGAAAAAAGGTGCTGGGTTGTAAAAAATAACCAAATCTTGAGTAACGATTTGCGTTTGAGCGTGGTAAGCACGTGTTTTTCCAGAAAACGTTGGGAGCTGCCTTGACCTCAGGAAGGCGGTGTAAAAATCATCCATCATTTTTATCTTTGTTGTTCTTTATTTAAAAGTGTTTTATTTCAAAATCATATGCCTATATGCCTATTATTAACAAAAGAGAGCGGGCAGATTTGGGGAAGCTAAATTGGAGCAACAAAAAGAAAATTTCTTAAGGGCGGACACCGCGGGAAAAAGTTAATTGTGTCAGGAGTCATAATAACAGAGTACGATAATATCTGTGCATACAAAAGGTAAAAAGAATATTTATAATGATAATACAAGACAAAGAACAAAATCCCCTCTCCGTGGTTACCATTTCTTTAATGTGAGAGACGGAGGGTAAGAAGACTGATCTTGAATACACTGTACGTTTATGCTGCATGCAGCGAGTCACTGATATCACTGTACCAACAAAACAAGCCGTGAACCAATCAATTCAGTTACTGACCAACCAGCCAGATGTCTCTTACACGCTTACAATAAGAGAGATAAAAAGACATTATCGTGATTTAATTTCTTTCCATTTTGAGGTAGTATGAAGGGAGCTCATCATGAAATCGTCCTTCTTGTTGTTAACGCTGGGATCTAACCCCTGACCAATCCTGTATCGCATCCTGGAGATTGAGCTGCTGACAGCAACTTACCGGACGACCAGGTGCTACGTCTGACACAGAGCAGAACGAAAGGTTTTAAGCTTTGCTGCTCAACATCCTTCATAGCGCATAATCAGCTTCCGGTAAGCAGCTCAGCGTAACGGTACAAAGGCTTGGATTCGAACCCGAAGCACTTTCCATAACCCCATTCAGGCCCCCATATTCAAACTAGACTGATCCGAAGCACTTTTGTTGAAGGTTCCTGTCTCGAACACAAACGGCTTTTCACGTCAAGCAGTGCGCCGCGGAATCAACACATTCCGTGTGTCGGAGCAGTTTAGCCTCTTGCATCGCCATCTTGTAACTGTGCACTCAATAGCCGGGCAGGAAGGGGGTGGGTGAGGAGAGAATCCAGAGGGGTAAACTTGAATGGAGGCGGCTGCTGATGGTTCGTAGAGTGCAGAGCGGTGCAGTTGGGGGGGGGGGGGGGAGGGAGGTGGGAAATAATAGTCGAATGGAATTTTCCCATCATGCTTCATTATAGTGCTTCCACCCAGTTGAGCCGAAGGTACTGTAGAAGCATGTTAGGGAAATTCCAGCAAAAGTCGGAATGGTTCAGATCTGTTTTGAGCCATGTTATCTGCCACTAGAAAACCTTATCACAGAGAATCTCATACACGAAAAACGTTTCAGTGTAATCCGTTTCCATAAAAACAAAACAAAAAAAAAGGCAGGAGCACAGATTTTATTCATGCCAGTGAGAAATTTCTGTGTTAACAGAGCACCATTAGCGAATATCAACTGCTGGCAAATGCTCTAAGTTTTATTTCAATTTTTAATTTTTTTGCGCATAAAAGTTGAGGTGTGCAAATTTTCCCGTTTTATGGCGCCAGATACTGGCAATTTTAAACGACCGTGGAAGTTTCTTTGTAAACAAAGAATTCAGATAAAACCGTATACCTTTTTTAATTTCCCTTTAAACGGATTTCAAGTTAGATTTTCAGCAGAGTGTTTTCTGGTGGTCTTCATAGTTTTATGCTGGTTCAGACTGTAACTTCCAGAAAATATTGTGTGGCAATGGTGAGCGCTCGCTTTTCAGCTATATTGGAGTTTTGAGAGCACCGTTCTTAACGATAGGCAAAAGAGTGATTATCTCGTGTATGAACCATTCAAAGAATGAAATAACAACTTAATTTTTGTGCAGCCAGGAAAAAATCGAAGAGTCATCATCATCATCATCATCATCATCATCATCATCATCATCATCATCATCATCATCATCATCATCATCATCCATCCATCCATCCATCCATCCATCATCCATCCACCACCATCATCACCCATCATCACCCATCATCCATCATCATCCATCATCATCAATCATCATCCATCATCATCATCCACCCACATCTTCATCACATATCCGTATTTTATTTCTGGGCGTAAAAGCAATCACTTACCCCGTCTGATTTTTTTTTTTTTTTTTTTTGCATTCGATCTAGCAAGTGTTCATTACTGAATATTTGTCTCTCCTTTTTTTCTTCCTTTCTCTCCTCTTTCTCTCCCCCTGTCTCTTTCTCTCTCTCCCTCACCCCTCACCCTCCAGACACGCGCACACACGCACGCACACTTACGCGCGTGCGCGCGCGCACGTATACAAGTGCGTCGCCACAAGGACATGCACACTCATGGGCACTAAAGGTTACACCCGCAAATACATATACCAGCGCGGACTACATAAATCATGACAAAAGAGATGCGAGATGAGCGAACAACGGATATCTTGTTCTTTGAAGACTGACGTATGCACGAGATGCCTTGAGGACACCAGCTGCCCGAGGACAGCAGTTAAAACGACTGCGACAAACTGTCCTTGGAGGACTGATGGCTCTCCAGCAGGATGCAGCGAGGAGGGGTAGGAGAATGTTGTTGTAGGGGAATGATGTGGCTGGCGGGAGGGTCTTGTTTACTATTCCAGCAAAGAGTGTTGCGCCATGTGAGAGCGTCACGTCGCTGGGTCGTGACCCAGGGCATGGTTCTACCCACTCTGCTTTGTCTCTTGAAATTTCATCTGCTCTTGCACGAGAACTTTCAATCATTGCCTTTTTCTAATAATCTTCAATTATTAATCAGTAAATTCAGATCATCTTCGATTATAGTAAGATTACCTTTCCGTGCTTTCGACAACAAGAACGGACTGGAACCAATGATCGACTGGCCTTCTGATTGAAGTTCCCTAATCCACCCCGCTCCCCCACCTACAAAGAGAAATACTCGCATTCACTCTCATCGCCGCATTCTACTTATCTCGCAGGCAGTAGATTAAAAATAACAAACAAACACGTTTTTAAATGTATAAAATATTATTGAATTATTTCTTGTTGGCCGTGGCTACGAACATTAGCATATCATTACCATATTGCAGTTTTATGTAACTGGTTCCTGTCCATTCAATTCTTTAGACTTAAAAAAAAAAATCCCAGAGAATACGGTCATCGATAAAGCTTTGTCGGAATCGGGGTGAAACCCTTTGCCGCATGAAAAACTGAGAGCTTCATCTGGATTATTTTCCATTTACAACTGTTCTCGTTGATGGTCAGATTGCGTGACCATCAAACCGACTTCTCTGACAAATTGCGTTTTCACGTAATCAGAGGTTTGGGGAAGTTGGACGGTTGGGGAGGTGGAAGGGGAGTTGGAATTAGGAGCCTCAACTAGAATCAAGCATCGTTGCGTCAGCAGATTTTCCTGACAATAGAACTTTGAACTGCCATTGTCACGTGAACAGTAGGGTTTTTGTTTCTCAGTGCTGACAAGCACACTGTGCATAATACGCGTCAAGAAACAACGTATAAACTTGGTACAGCTTGAAATCGTTGGGTAGTAAGGTACACGGATTCCTGACAGTATGTGTTACTGTCATTCGCCATTTTCTCCCCAAACATATATATGATCAGCGTGCTTTACAGTGTGAACTGTTTGCGGTGGCGTTTAGCTGTCAAGAATTCTTCCCTCTTCTACCTACAGTTGTGGTCAAACCAAGGCTAATTTACAGTGGCCAAGGATTATGCCCTGGGGTGAAACATCGTGCTAACTCTATTAGGTCCTTCTCCGAACCTTAAGCTGCCTCCAAGCACTGGCCATCTTACTGCAACTACCAGTTTGGTGAATGAATATTTCAGTGGATAGCTTAGTGATAGGATTTTGTTCCCTCATCCCCTCATCTCCTCGGCTTGATATGGCACAAGCTGCTGGCACGGCGTTAAATTCCTTACCAAAAACCTTTCGCCTTTCCTCTACATCTCTTCTCTTCTCTTCCTTTTTTTCTGTTGGTTTTATAATATACAGTAGGACAAGTTGTTTCCTTTGCTCACTGAATCTTGAACTTTCTGTTCTATCGACACGATACGCTGCTGGGTCTACAGAACACGTTTCTAACAAAGTGTTTACGAATCCAAAAGCGCCGAGAGGGGCATGCTGCTGTCACCTTTTCGTTTCACGCCACATTAATTAGCTGCCTTGATAAGCTTCGGTATGCCCTAAGGCTAATAATATATTCACGACAAGTCTGAAAAAGTGGGAGGTGAGGAGTAACTCCAAAAACAAAAAGGTTCATTTTCAGAAATCTTGTGAGAGGTTTCCAAAGCCGCGATCGCACACTTCTGAACAAAATTAAGGCACTTTTTGTTTTTTCTTAGCTAAATATGTCCTATTGATCCAAATCTTCTGTTGACCACAGTCATGGCTTTCTTTCCTAATATAACTTTTAAAAGATAATTGGTGCTTATAATAGTACAATCTCGATTTTTTTACAGCTATATTCATCCAGTCATTTTCTTTTTAGTTCTAGTTTAGTTTAGTTTAATTTAAATGTATGTTTAAGGTTAAGTGTAGTTTTAGTTGTTTTCCTTTAGTTTAGTTTAGTTTAGTTTAGTTTAGTTTAGTTTAGTTTAGTTTAGTTTAGTTTAGTTTTTGTAGACTTTGGTTTATACGATTAATCTATTTCCTTTGTATTTTATGATGTTATATTTCCTTGTTGCTCGCGATCCTTGTGTATGTCAGTGTTCTCATGTTCTTGACGAACACGGCTATTTTTCTCTAGTTTCCTCTCCATCATGAAAATACCAAATGCCTATTGAGGAAGGGTTCGCGTCTGGTCGGAAATAACACCTAAAAGATCGTGTTGCAAGTCCACTCAGCGGCTGTATTTGAACCCTTGAAATATTTATAAACTCTCGGCATAGCATTACATCTTTAATGCCAGGAATGAGCTTTCAGACATCGATTTTTTTAAAGTTAACTGATACAACACTATGACACGCAACCAGTGAGTACTTTAGAAAAAGAATTGTTATAAAAATTCCTATATTAATTATGAAAGAGAGACACGTTGGTGGCTTTAAAAACCAATACGGACAGATTCGATGTGATACTGTATGTTATCATTTAGGAGCTCAGAAAAAGCCTTTTAAAGTCGCGCTTTGAAGACGGAAATTCCAGAAACGCTTGCAGTCTGTTAAAGGACTCAGCTGATTCTTGTTACTGGCGTTTTCCTCCAGCTTCTTTAGATTCTTCTTCTTAATTCCTCGGTGAAGACCGACCGACGACAGAGTATCGCCCCAGCTTCAACCCCCTCCCCCAACCCCCTCCCCAACACCCTCCCCCAACACCCTCCCCCAACACCCTCCCGGCCCAGCCACTCTTCAGAGACATATGTCCTTTCGCTTTAATTAGTTTCTTGTGCTGTCCGCAAAAACAGACATCTCCCTAGACGGTTTCAGTTATTAGCAATCTCAAGTGAACAAATTTAACGCATGAAAAAAACAGTATTCCTTATAATCGTGTGCCCACGCACGCACACACATATACAGGCACGTGGGCGCACGCTCACACAGCTCGAGATCGCAAACAAGAATGCATAAAGCCCTCTCCGTTTAAGACTATTCAAACATTACAAGGAAATCTTATAATTAATTTCAGCAACGTGCGTAAGGGGAGACAACGCAAAACAGTGGGGTACCTGACCTTGTTCCGCCATGAACGCATACGAAAGTTGTTTGTTTCCTTTGACCGTTTAAAGTCGGAAAACGTCATTTCCATAGCAACGCCTCCGGCGCTCTAGTTTTTGTCCAGAGCGTAGAGTACGTCTCGAAGCGACTTGAAATTTTAGACCCTGAAAGGCACGCGGACTGTTGAGAGCGAGCGTCTTGTACATAGCAACAGACCTCGGTTTTGGACATCACTGCTGTGACCTGTTGCCTCAATTATTTTCATACACGGCGGTGTTTGAAAATCGTCCATTGCCGTATTTATCAGATTAAATAACGCTTCGGTACAACGATTTGTCTGCCCTTTGGTTACATCTTCACTGTTGCTTCTGTTCTTCTCGTCTTCTTTTTATGATTGTGGAAATCTTTGGTCAATGATCCAAATTTAAACTAAAGCTGTTTGCAACTTCTCTTGCTGTGAAGTCTTGAGCACTTTCAAGCACCTTTAAATTAAATTTATTTTAACATAAACAAACATTAAAACATAATACTCTAATTAACACACATACTTAACTAGATGAGATGATCAAGGCAATGGGAACAACAATCTAGAACATTTATTGCTACGTATACTAAAGTAACACGAAAGTAAAACACAAGAATAAGGCTGACAATCGTTGCTAAATAGAATAATATCACAATGATAAAACAGTGTAACAAAAGTGTACTGATGTAAATAATAGAATAAAAGTAAAAATGGAATAACATAAAATTATGCGACATGACAGTAAGCACATTATCAACGCTTTAAAAAAACTGTTAAACTCAAGAAGCGCGCAGTGCATCTATATCAACAGTTTATAACGGGAAAAATCCGGACCGTCGACGGACAGAATTTCATCTGTATCGGAATCCACCCAGAGAGATATTTAGACAGACGGATAGACAAGCAGACAAACCCACAGGAACCGAGGGACGGAGACAGGCAGAAAGGTAGTGTAATAGGTCGGCAGGCAGACGAACGGACAGACGAACAGACAGACAGGTAGGGTGGACGAACTCGTCTGCCGCAACGAGGGACATACATATAAATCATGGAGACCGACAGAAAGACGACAGACAATGGCTGTTGACACTTCTGATCAACATCCGCACCGAAGCAGAGTCTGTAGGTGGGATCGCGTGGAGCACAGGTGCAGACGTCCTACAGACAAGTGGTGACACTCTTTATCATCCCTCGCTGACACAGAATGTGCGTCAGTCATCTCCAGCTTCCAGTTGAACACTAACCTAGTTTCATCATCACGAACCTAAGGCAAGAGGAAGCCTGCTCAACGAGGCATTTTGGGCTCAATTCGGTTACGTCAGCCTACAGTCGTAGGTGTGTGTTCACCGTAAAATCGCTGACCAAAATATAAAAAAGTGCGTTGTCTTGGCAACGTTCTTATAACTGACAAGTTTGTGCTCTTAGCCTGTACTTTGGCGGGCGGACCGAATTATTTTGTAAAATGTAACTCTTCACCTGCCTGTACTTTTGCAGGTGACCGACTTATTTGGAGTTAGTACTTATCTCGTGCGCTGATAAAGAGGTGAACAATTAAGGTACGAGGATGTTGATTATAGTTTCATCTGGACGCGTTGTACAAAGTTGTAAATGAAGGTTACGCTCGTTTTAGGATTGCATGAAAACGCACTTTTATCCTTTTGATGGTAAAGGCTGCATCACACGACCTGTTCCACACACCTTTAACGCAGACCCTTTAAACACACGGGGTCAAACGTGGCTGCTCTTAAGTTTGAAGATGCCGGTTGGTATGCAAGTTTGAATGGACAGTGCTTCCGCCTCACAGTGATTTCGATTTTGCCAGACAGGGTGAGTCAGTGTCATTTGGACTACAGGAACAGTCCACCCATGCACACCACACCAGTAAGTTAGTTCCTGCCCATGTAAAAGGTTCTTACGCCGACACTGTAGCAGAAAAAATTTCCTTCGCCCGCTCTTTCGACCTCAGTGCACACTAGTGACACGTGTAGACGTGTTCAGTCCTATTTACAATGCTCCACTCCTGCATTAACACGAAACATATGCCGTAGTGACAATCTTCATACCAACCTTAACGTTACAACCATAAGCTTACAGCGATTCCATCACACAAACTTCTTCCTGTGCTAGCTTTTGCTATAACGACGCATAGTCACTAGATTCAGCTCTGTATAATTTCTCTCACTGGTCTTCTATTTGACTTCTGAGGTGAATCAAAGCGAACGCTTCCAGCAGTTCTTCTATCAATTCTCGTCACAAAAGATCTAAACAAGTTCCGGTTAACTTGCATTCCAAGAGGTAACCCGGACTTCCGACTTGAACTAGAGCGAAGAGTTCAGAAGTTATTTTACTCCATTCTCATCACAAAAAGCTACCAGATTATGGGACTAATGTTAATATTCCAATCGCTGGCGACGTTAAACTCTATTTCGCAATCGGTCAGGTCTTAATATTTGGGGGGGGGGGAGAGGATCATTTAACTAACACTAGCAACCTCCAAGGACGTCTTTCCAGGACGAGTAATGGAGGTGAGCAGTGGTCACGCCTTCTCCCTGTCTCTGGCGATTTATTTTAACTTCTCCTCAACCAGACATCGCTCGCAAAGGGGATTTTATTTTCTCACTAACTTGCAACTCCCACTAGCTCATTTGCGCTACATTGTTACTAGCAATGTTATTTTCTCCTGAATGTCAGGGTCTATTTATACTGGTCTTTGCACCGAAAAAACCACCAGGCTGATAGCTGTAGTAGGCCAGTGCGCAGAGGCAGTTTAAGCCTCAACCTATCGCGGTCACGCGAAAAACCATCGTCCCATCGGCCAACAAAGGTCGCTAACCGATTATTTGTCACGTGATTGCTATCTTTTGGGGCTTAACAAGCGGCCATGAATACGACTCCTGCAAAGATATATGCTGGAGTTAAACATTGTGCAGACTCCATGGTCCTTCCCCATAAAGCAATGGCCATGAACACCGCTCCAGGCCGCTTCTGGATTCAAACCAGCAAAATTGCATACGCTAATCCGTGCCTGTATCCCGAGCGCTGTCGAGGTCCCCATCTAGCCAATAGGGTTTTCATCACTTTACGCTACAGTAAGCTGCTTGCCAAACTGTGCGAGTGTCATTGGCTGTAACGTACTCAAAGCCTATGTCCTTCAATGTACAGCGCTCATATCTAAAGAACATTTTTTTAAAAACCGCATCAAGCCTTTCTTTCGTCATTTCCCTTACAAAATGTCTCGACCTTGCCTACTTACATCGTTGTCGGTGTAAACAACAGCATTCAGTTTCAGGTGTGACACGTCGGTTTCTAATTTAAACGAAAAATAAACGTTTATATTTTGTCTAGACCTGGAACTGTCTGTAAACAGATGCCAAGCGCTTTTGCGTTTCACCTTCTGTCCCCAGCTGGGCTGCACTATTCGTGAGATGATGTAATCTTCGCAGAACTGAATTTTCTTTCTCCTTGCCGTATTTCAGAGAAGAACACACGAAATACTTATTATTTTTGGATTGTATGTTTAATTACTAAGTAATTAAAATCTATATATAACTCTCCACAACAAAAATAGCAAACTACAATTGAGGAAGTGATCTTATCTACTCGGAAATATGATACCTAAATGACGTTGTTACAAGTCTAATCGCCGCTTAGTTCATAAAGAATTTTCTTTTTCTGTACAACCGTCAATGTTTATAAGAGGCATCTTGAAAGTTTTCTTTTTAACATGATGTCTCAAGCTTTCTGGAGCTAGAGTGTAACTCCTTTCTTTCCAGTACTAACGGTTGCTTGCAAAATTGTGCCATATCGTTTCGCCATAATTTTTGCCTGTCTACCAGTCAGGGTAACACTTACTTCTCACACAAGCACATTACGTCATTGGCCTAAAGATAGTCCTGCCCGATGAGAACACTTTTTCCGCTGTCTGGTCACCGACATTTGTAACACCTACCTAACAATCTTTTTCGGTTATCCTGCATTTATATGTCCAGATATATATATATAAAGTAGGTATAAATGCACACTAGAATGCTTGATAAAATACTGAAATTTATTGAAATAAAAACCAATATTTCTTACAGTTCTTATACGTTTAAATGAAGAGAGAACAAGAAAGGTATAAACACCGTTTTCAGCAGTTCGTGTGACTCATTACAGAAAACTAAAATTGCATGATAATGGATAGTTGTGTCTTAGCCACCTGTCTATAACCTAATCTACGTCTACGTCTACGTCTATGTCTGTCTACGTCTACGTCTACGTCTACGTCTACGTCTATGTCTATGTCTACGTCTACGTCTACGTCTATGTCTACGTCTACGTCTACGTCTACGTCTACGTCTATGTCTACGTCTACGTCTACGTCTATGTCTACGTCTACGTCTATGTCTACGTCTATGTCTATGTCTATGTCTACGTCTACGTCTATGTCTATGTCTATGTCTATGTCTATGTCTACGTCTACGTCTACGTCTATGTCTATGTCTACGTCTATGTCTATGTCTATGTCTATGTGTACGCAAGTATATTTCAGAAAGGATCCTAGCTTATACGCTAGACAGACTGACGGACCTACAGAGACATAGTGAGCCAAGCAAGCAGACAGACAGATCAAAAAGGCAGGTTGCCGACAGGCAGGCAGGCAAACAGGCAGACAAACATACTGACAGACAGGCAGGCAGAAATACGGGGGCGGGGTGTTTACTATTGATCTGGGCATAAAACATCTCATCGTCACTTCAAATGTCGAACAGCCGAACTCCTTACTACTGATGTCGACGAGGACAGCAAAACTTAGCAATCACCCCAAGAAAAGCCCCCCTTGAGGCTGTACGACCGATTACACTCCGTCTTTGTTCCTTTAATCCTCCTCTTGGGACCTACACTCTTCCCCCCACTCCCATCCTTCCAAGGTTTCAGACCGAATTTCTCGTACACTCTTCAGCAAAGGTGAGTGATTGTTGTAGGATAGATTGTAAATTCACCGTTCTGTCAGCAGGGTTTCTTGGCCAGCAAATCAAATTTGCTTCGGCTTATTTTGAACTTCTGCGTCATTCTGGCTTTGAAACATTTTTAACTCTTTATAGTACATCCCAATTAGCTTCAGGCTATTTGTGGGTCTTTTACTTGTGTTGTGTTGTGTTGTGTTTACTGTTACTGTTAGTTGTGTTACTAAACAGCTGTGTTTAGATTGTCAAGAAACCATGAAGAACATGACAAATTTCATGTGATTATTTTGTTTTTTGAATACTTGGTGGCAATATTTTTCTGCCAACAGCAGATCAGTAAAATAGTCTGATCGATGTTATTACCATTATCATCGAGTACACGCTGCAGCAAAAAGTTTAAACATGTTTTTAATTTGTGAAAGTCCGTCGCTGTTAATCTCTTCGTAAACATGTTTACTGTTACACAAATATAAGCAAACCATCCCGTGATATAACGAAACAGGGTGGGTGTTTGTGGGCGTTTGTTGCTTAACGTCCTGTTGCAAACTATGTGCATATCAGGACGGTGTTGCTTAGACAAGTTTACGTGCTGCCACACGTGGGACTGACGGCGCAACACGGGCCTCAGTCCCACCCAGTCACATTATAGTGGCACTGAGCCAACCAGTCCTAGTACTTTTCGCTATAGTGCCAGGCGTTTGGCAGGGCAGCTACTAGATTGCTACTTTTGAAGTCCTAGGTATGATTCGGCCGGGATGCGAACCACCGAGCTCCCGCATCGGAAGCGGTCTCCTTAACCACTAGACTACCAAGGCGGTCTTATCTAAGAAACAGACAGCCACGTACACATTCACTGGGTGAAAAAAAAAACAATTCTCACTCACAAACTCACAAATAGCGTGGATAAACACACGCGCATCCTCACTCAGCACACTCAATCCTCTCAACCCAAATATTTGGTGATCCTAAATATAACCTGCAAATTATATGTATATATATATATAATTTGAACTTTTAAGTGGTTTGGTGAGGAACTCTATCTTCAAAAATAAGTCGTGAACACTTACTACATAATATATTCGTCACTACACTTCATGTGAATACTGCGTGACATTGTGATATCATATCTTCTTGGCAAAAGAAACCATTTCGATTTCCAATGTTAACTCTTTAAAATAATATCCCTATTGATAAGAAGACGCAACATGCTTTGTTTCTTGCTTTAGTTCTTGTTTTAAACGGTGGATGTGCAAAACAATTAAGTTTCTGTCTATCCATTAAGCTTCCAAAACAAAAAGCATCACTTCTGCTCTGAGGCTTCCCGGAGCCGAAATTTAAAAAAAAAAGAAACAAAAAGAAGGAAGGAAAGGCCATATGCACTTTTGTCCCACCACAACCGATATTTGTAGAAACGAAATTGATCTCTCTGAAATAGTATGGGTCTTCTGTTTCTTTCCCTTCTCCACTATTTGATAAAATGTAAAACATACTGAGCTTTCGCTTGTTAGATGTCTTATTTTCAACATTCTCTTTTTCACCCCCTCCTCTTCCCAATCTCTCGTGCATTTTTACCTCCCAGTGCAGAACGAGTAAAGGAATTCATAGCGAAGCATGTGTCACGAGTCTGGTGGGTCAAAGAGATTGCTCCATAGATTCTAGGTGTGACCATCCAGAACCCTCTTGCCTTAATTAAGTCAAACAAGAACAAATGAGGACAGAGCGCTATAATTATGTCCTTTATCCCCTTGTTCAAGCCATCATCTAGCCTCTCACGTCATCACTAGGGTTAGGTCCCTAGTCACACATAAGGTCAGGTGTTACAGGCTGGTCAGGTAGGGATTAGTTAAGAAGGGTGAGATGACACTTTAAAGGAAGCTGCTAACGCGTACTTAGTTGGTTATAAAGGGACAGTGGTTCAACATGGCACTATGGGGGGTGGGGTCCTATTACTAATCTATGCGCTGAAAGAATCACCAGACTGATAGCAGCAGTAAGATAGCAGCAACAGCCAGTGCGAACAGGCAGTTTAATGTGAGGGAGTTTGAACTCCAGGAAATAATCCTTGGCCACACCAGGATTCGAACCAGTAACCTTCCACCTGCTAGTCCGCGTAGTGTCGACCATCAGGACTTTTATGTAGCCGGGAGGTGTGAACTGCCAGGGGGGCGGAGAGTAGCTACGTTCCACTCGAGGTGTCCAGTTTGGGGCCTGTTCTTGTCGTTAACATGGGGTGTGGCTTCTGCTTTCTCTGATTGGTTGGTGTATGTAACTCTCTCGATGACCAGGTGTATGTGAATGCAAGAATGTAGGAATTAAAAAAATAATAGAACGGGTTTAGAACGCCAAATCATCTTTCGCCAAGTCTCCTGTGAGAGGTATCTCTTGGCAAATCTGCCTGGGGAAGATCGGCATCGTCTTCTGCCAAACCTTCTACTGGAGATCTGCTGTGAAGAGACATACGCGTCTTGTGGTAAAGTCTGCTGAAGGGTGATAGGCTGGGTCTTGCTGCAGAATCAAGGTGTCCTGTTCTGCTAGACTTGTGTGAAGTCTAGTGTCAGAAAAACTAGCGCGGGGTACTCTTCGGGGGAGTTGTGGTGTCCCCCGAGGTTGGTGTGTGACTTTTGCACGTGTTGCACTGCTGTGGGAAATCTACGCTACCCGGGTGGGAGGAGGAGCCACAGAGCGTAAATGGAGGGAGATCGAGGGACAGATGACAGACAACCGTCTAAAGCAGAGGCAAAGATCCAGCCTTAAATGAAGGCTGCCTGCAACTGAGCTCTAGGAAAGGGATTTCAGAGGTCGAAGGTCGACCGAGAAAATATCGCACCGCGCGGTGTCTGTTACACGACATTAAGGAGAGCGCTTGCGTCTCTCAGTAAGCTGTGTCCAGAGGCGAAGACACGTGGGGAGATCAGCAATAGGAGTCTGGTTCTAGCAAGGAGCAGCCAAGGGACTTTTGACGTCAGTTTTCCAGGACAACAGAGAGGGATGCCCCTTCATAAGAACAGATTTCTTTACGTCGTGTGAACTGTACGAACTACCAGGTGAAAGTGTTGCGTGTCCTACACGTGGTCATGGTGTCTGTGCAGTTGAAACAGGTAATGTGTGTCTTCATTGTTATGACAGTACAGCGAGTGGTGGCAGGAAACGCATGTTAATTAACCAGAAAGAAAGCCGGGGGGTCATATTCTGTTAATGAACCTAGATTATTGTTCATTCTGTAAATACTTGCTGTCTGTACATAATATTCTCTTTTCTGTCACTGTATTACGGAGTCTTGTTATTTCATTTGTTGTGGTGAGATTGTAGGTGGATGTGTGACACGGTGTGCTGTGAAGTAAGCTTATAAGAATCATAAATAATAAAGTGAGAATAGTTTCCACCTAGGCATATGTCGTCACCCAAGTGGAGCTAGCATTTGACATTTACATCACGTTTTAGTACTCCTCCCATCACGTGCTTGAGGACTTCCTGATTGGATGGTGTAGTCATCCAATCCTGCCAGAAAAAATGCGATTGTTATTTTTAAGAATTTAAAGAGAATATATGAGCCTTGGGGCAAAACATGATTCGTGTAGATAATGTCTTCAAAAAAATTGTCACAAACACAGGCGAACGCCAGTGCAGGAGGCAGAAGAAACCAGTCCAAACAAAAAGTCAATCAGTCATTATTCACTGACAACATCGTCGCGAACATGAAAAGTCGCGATGCTCAAGAGCTGACTAGTTCGCATTATGTACAGTCGCCTATGTCAGGTTCAGTGCTCTTGGGTTCTGCCAATTAGACTCAATTCTTCAAGTCCGCCAATCAGACTCACTTCCTCTTTTAACACCTTACCTGTCTCTTCCTTCTTCATAAACAACAAACGGGTCAGGTTTCTGACCCTGATCTCGACCAGTGTTATCAGACGCCCAGGTACATTGAGGATTTCATGCCAGGACAGGCACAATCACTTGATTATTCTCTCGGTTCCTTTCTCCTTCCGACAGACCACCACCACGTTTTTAACTTTGTTTCTGCACTCGTTAGCTTATATGGTATTTCCTCTCCTTCATTCCTTTTTCTTTCCTACTTTTATCTTTCTTCCTTCTTATTCTTTCTTTTGTCTTTCTGTTCTGTTCTGTTCGTTCTTTCTTTCAGATTTATATTTGATTTTTTTTGTTCTTAATGTTGGTTGTCTCGAAATGAGTATTTCGTGCCTAATGCTCCATCCCCCACTTCCCTCTCCACAGAAAAACTTAGATTCTCGTAGTTTCTCGCATTTCGTCACCGTCCACATATGCGCGTCATTTGCGACTGGACATTAAGGCGGTAGGGTCACCAAGAATTTCGAGAAAATATCATTTGTCAGATAAACAAAATTGCGATATTGGAAAAACTAGTAAAATCTCTCTTTTTTCATTTGCTGTTTCCCTTTCTTCTCAAAATTCGGTAGTTTTCTTGCAATAACTGCTCAAAGTAGGTAGGGGTGACTACAAATTGGCCCTAGACGGCTGAAATCATCTCAAAATCATGAATATGGTACACTGCCTGCATCATATTTTCTACAAATATGCACCTATTGAAATGAAACTTTGTACACTTTCTGCTTACAGAACTAGCTATAGTTTGTACTAGAATCAAGCTGATAATATGAAAAAAATAGACTTTTTAAAAAGATTTTCTATAGACAATTTTCATTAAAAACTATCATATATTTTGCCATTGCAGTAGAAGCAAGAATAAAAAAAACCATAAAGATTTTAGTTCATTCTGTAGGTAATTGCCCTCTTTGCATGTGTGCCAATTTGTGTTTCAATAGGGCAAATAGTTTTTCTACCAAAATGCATAAATTTGGGCCAAAGGTGGGTGTTTTTTGCAGGCTTATTCCCAGTCTGTCTACTCTACCTATGCTCATAAACTTAGTTTTATCTTAAACTATGATGTATTCTGAGCATTGCTGCAAAAAATCTCTCCATTTTGTTAATTAGATGTGACTGAACAAAAAATCAAAATTTTGGGATGAAATTTTGGGTGACCCTTCCGCCTTAAGCCATCATCAAACCAGTCGCCTTTCGTTGTTCTCGTAGATATGAAGAAGCAAGCTCAGGCGGTATTTCGCGTGAATCCATCCCACCTGCCACAGATATCTTTAGATTTTGCCTTTTTTCCCAGTATCCCGTGGTCTCTTTGTTCTCAATGAGCTTACTCAAGTGGTGCAACGCACTTAACTTGCATAAAAAAATCCTCCTGCGACATTCTTGTTTACTCCTAATGCTTTGTTCTCCGAAATTTTATATGTTCTGAATCTCTCGTGACCCACTGAGTATAGGAAGGCCGATAGTTCTAAAATTCCTTTCTCGATCCAGAACACTCGAACACTAAACCTTACCTGAGTAGAGATCGAGTCCTCTGCGCGGCTCTGTCCTACTGCGACTTTTATTGGAATTTAGTACACCTGAACCAGCACACAAACACGCCGGTAAACAAGAAAATGGCGACAGTGGCATTTAGGCATCCATCTGCCATTGTTATCTCAAACGGTTGGACTAATTATTCTCATGACGCTTTCAAAAAAAGGACTGTTGACTTAAAGACACCGAGGCAGAGCTGTTGTGAAATGGTCAGAGAAGCTCGACGCTTGCCAGGGTGGTGATTAAGCATGTTTACAGTCTGGTGCAAGCAGCTCGGGGTTTCTGAGCTACCGGCAGGACGACGAGGTGAAACTTTGTCGCAGATTGTTGCCCGACGCTTGTCGTGCCCCGATCCTTTTCTCACACCCGAAGACCGATGGCGCGCTGGCGCCTTCGCACGTGACGAAGCAAGAAGCAAATTAGCGCGACCTTGCCCTTGCGTCCCGCCATTACTGGCCTTGAATACAGTCAATCAACAACCCAGACAAAGAGCTTTTCGTGTCTGTGAATCTTCAGAACGATTTTTGAGCAAGATCTCTTCACTTCTGTGGATGAGAGAGAGAGAGAGAGAATTCTTTAATACAGTCCAGCTACAAAACCTACCACCATAAATTTACATCGACGACCATATTGCAGTCCATTTCCCAACAACAAAGTCACGATTAGCATATTGGTGCATGCAGACACTACGTTATCAACATTAAAACGATTGTATTTACAGGTTAAAATATGAAGGAAAATAAGTTCTCCGAACTTCTTTCAGTTTGTGAAAGATCGTTACCGAATAGAAGACGAATATACGTGTGTTAAACACTGTTTATTTGACCCGCAAAGGACTTTTAACTTAAAAACATAAGTCCATTCTTTCCGGTATCGTACCGGTGCATACGCACCAATATAACGCCTTTACAAACCCTAATCCCTTATCTCTCAAGGGCGAAGATCTAAAAAAAAAAGTAACATGCCTTTTCCAAGACCCGAACCCTTGCCTCACGAATTTCCTAACTTTCCTAAGACAGCACTCTAGCCATTAAGCGAAGTAGTATTCATTCATCAATCGACCCATACTGACCTATTTATAACGCACCTGACTGGATGGAAGTACAAGTTTTCTATAAAACAGCGAGCTACAACAGTTTACACGGGTCTTCCAAAAAACCCTGTTCGGACCAAAACCCTACCAAACGTGTGTTGATACATTCCAGCTCAGAACCCTCAGTCAACAGACAGTTCAGTCATGTGACCAAAAACATTACCAAGATTTGAATCCAATTTAATCATCTAAGCTCTGATTGGTCCCATCAATCATAACAGGAAAGAAGAAAGAACGAAAGAACTTGTTCCTGTTCCCAGGTTTTTAGTCTGGTAGCGTGTAATCTTGGTGTAGCATCGAATGCATACTTGCCGACAAGTGTTCTGATGGTGCAGCATAACTTATGCTAGGCACACTTGATAACTTTGGAAAAACGATATACAAATCCCAAGAACTCCATGGCAGTGTAGCGTAAGGGAGCGGTTTCATAAAAAATGGCTGTGATTCCAACTGAAAGCTCTGTGCAGATTGTTATCATTCAACACTTCTGCGATTTAGAAAGTAGTACAGTTATTCCGTGCGTCCTGGTTGATGAAGGGTATCTCCCCTGTCAAAATCCAGAATTTGCGACTGTGTTTCAAAGATAGTAGGGAGCAGCCAATTTAAGCCGTTTTCTTTGCAGCAGAAACTGTCTCGAATCTTTTGAAATCGGTTTGCAAAGGGTCATCCTGATTACAGTGCTGATCGAAATCTTCAGAAAATTTCTGATTTCTCTCGTGATTTTTGTTGTAATTTTTTCTCTAGCCGTTTGTACCTTTCAATTCTTTGTCTTTTTCTTCTGTATTTCTTTGTCTCTTTTCCTCCTTTCTTTTTCTTGTCTATGTGTGTGTGTGTGAGAGAGAGAGAGAGAAACAGAAAGAAAGAATATATATATATATGTACTGAGGTACATGTGAGTCAGTATGCCAGCCTTGCTTGACGTGTGTATTTTTGTACAACGTGTGTACAACTTTCTACGCCTCTGCTTTAACTCTTACCAGGAGGTCAGCCAGTGCTCTGGCGTGGGCTATGGCAAAATGCCTGACAAAATCTCCCTAATTACACAACTAATGAAGACGAAATGAACGACATGCATGTCTTGCTTTTAAAAGATTTGAACTCTCTTGGCATATGACTTCATTAACAGCCAAATCAAATTTGAAGATTACCTCGACCACAAAGAAAATTTTACTCATCAAATTCATGGCCAAAAGTTTTGCAGTTTTGCAAATAATATCCCCACGTTAATAAAATCGCTGAATCAGAAGAAAGCCTTTACTTTGTCAGCCACATACGAAGCATATAAAGCACAAAGATGCAGTCACGCCTGTGAGCAATAAAAAATCCTGTCTGCTTACCGTCAAAAAAGTTAAAATGAAGTAACTTAAAGCGGAAGTTAAGTGCAAACGTTGTAAAAAAAAAAGAAGAAAATCAACGTGCATGAGAGGGTGGGTTAGTGGCTGGATGGATGGATGGCTGGATGGATGGATGGATGGATGGATGGATGGATGGATGGATGGATGGATGGATGGATGGGCGTGCGGACGGGAGGACAGACAGACAAACAGACAGACAGACCGATAGATGTTCTTACAAATAGCTAGATGCACTTACGCACACATAAATGCACATGCATGCACGCTTGCACAAACAAACTCACATCCACCCACCCCCACACACTCGCGCTCGCGCGCACACGCATACACAGGTACATGCGTGCTTACGATTAAAGCATTCACGCTTTCAAGTACTCTGACGTCAGTGAACTCATCACAGACTTGGAACGGACAGCTGCAAAGGGTCACTGCCTTGCGTCTAACGTAAAGACATCAAAACACCATCTCCGTGTGTGCATTAAGCTAAACGTTTGGTTGTACATAAAGGCGAAAGATACACGTTACAAGAGGTTTGATTTGATGTAGCACAACCCTCAAGATTTCCCGGATCTTTCGGCATCCCAGGGGCGGGTGGGGGAGGGGAAGTCTGGCGCCAGGTTTCTGCGTGCGGAGTGAGAGAGCGAAAGAGACCGAGAGACGCAGTAACTGCTTACGAATTTATACTGTTTCATACTGTGAGAGCAGTTGTAATCGGACTTTGTTCACGCCACTTTGCGCAGTGATTGCTTGATGCATAGTGTGTGCGTGCGTGCGCGCGCGCGTTCGTGTTCATGTTCTTGTTTCTGTGCGTGCATGTTTGTGCGCGCTTATGTTCGGCCATATACACGCATATAATTATATAAATGCATATATATGTGTGCATGTGTATGCTTTCTATGCATGTATGCGTGCATGTTTCCAATTATATGTACGTAAAGGCGAGAGACTTCGCTGACGAGGCCTTTTTAAATTGAATATTTGAAATTCTGTCTCATTCCGACATTACTACACGTGCCTTCTCATTGGTTGGTTGGTTGGTTGGTTGGTTGGTTGGTTGGTTGGTTGGTTGGTTGGTTGGTTGGTTGGTTGGTTGGTTGGTTGGTTGGTTGGTTGGTTGGTTGGTTGGTTTTGTTATTGTCGTTGTTTTAGAAGGACAGGCTAGAACAGCAGTATATGTGGTTGTTTGTCTAAGGAAGAAGCTCTGTTTCTATGGACTACGTCTGGTTACTGACTTTATGTACTGCGCTGTTTGCTTGTATTGATTGTATCTGTGACAACCCAACCACCACGTTGGCCATCTTCCTCCGGAAATGTGGCCAAGTTCTTCGAACATAAATCAGCCTCAAATCTCGTCTGGCTTTCTGTTACTCGGGCCACTTTGCCTCCGTCCTTTTAAGTCGGTGACAGTGATGCAATCGTGCATCAGATCAGCTTCCCCATACGTCAGGATTGTTGTAAAGCGTATCGGCCTTTCAAAGCGGGTTGTTACAGCACCGAAAGAGGTTTAGTGACTGCTATCGAAGGGACCGCGATTTCTCTTCCAGTTCAGATTTCATGTTGTGCGTTTCGCTGCACGCATGGATCTCGTCGAGACTGCGCGCGCAGTGCTAAGCTCTTACGTAATGGCTCCAGCAGCAACTATTTGACGTCAGGCGTGAGCTGAGTGCAAAAAGGGACGCAACGCCAGTCGCCTAGAGTAGACAGAGATGAACATGCAGTTCCTTAGATGTCAGTTTTGCTAACCAAATCAGCGTTATAGCGATGGCCATCTCATGCACATAGATCCGAATGACACTGTAAGGTAAGCCCCCAAGTACATTCTGCCCTAATCCGTTGTCAATATGGCGGCCAAGGAAATTCGTCTATCGAGCCTAGTCTGCCACTTGACAACAACCCATCGTTTTGTCTGCATGCCGCCATGATGTGTAGCTGATCCCTGTTACTGACCTTCACGCTGTAACAGTATCACCCCTGTGTGCCGTATCTGGACCGAATCTTTCATCTCCGAAGCTGCAAACCTGTGTGCAGCCTTCTGCAGACAAGCTATGTTTTGTCACTGATTCTTTTTTTTACTAACAAGCTTTTCAGTGATAAAAGTCAACAGACAATGTTCGCTTTACCTTACGACTGTGTCTATTTGCTTTGAAATGTTTTGAAAGGAAGTTTCCCGCTAAACAGTGCGTGGTAAACACGTGGCATTAAGAAGAAAACTACATCTTCGGTCGTGAACTTAAAGCTACACTTCGATCGCCTGTGCACGCGCATGCGCAGACGGAAGCAAACGAGCGAACGCTTATACAAGGACAAACACAGGCGCACAGACAAGGTGCACGCATGACAAACACCAGTTGTGGTGTAGAACAGCCTTGAAGAGTCGTTCGAGAACATCTCAGAAGGAAAACACCATCACAGGCACAGGTATAGGCACGGGCCGACGATGTGCCGAATTTCTCCAACGCTGGACCGAGTGTGAGTAGACCTTGGGCCCAGTCGTTCTCGACCCTGTGGCGACCTTGTGGCGACCTTGGGTCTTGACACTGTGTTCCTCACACAGCGTGATGAAGTTTTTCCCTTCTGTGTTTGTGCTACATATTGAACTCTGCGTGCTGTACGTTGTTGCTGATTGCCATCTGAAAAAATGAATTATCGGCTTTGAAATGTCATCATATCTGTCATGTCTGCCACGTCTTCCTTTTCACTCACCTACCCCTCTTTTTTTCTAGTGCAAAACACTTTTGTTGTTGTTGTTGTTGTTCTTGTTGTTCTTGTTCTTGTTGATTAGCAAGGCAGATTCAAAGGCATTCACATCAAGAAATAAGCTCCATTAGCGTTAAAAGTATAAGGCATAGTTGCAGTTTAATGCGTTTTTTTAAACTTGTTTACAATCTTCCTACTGGCTTTGGAGGGCTCACTGCTGCAGATGCTGGTTCATCAAGCTGGCTGTTGGATTTCTTGGCCAGTTGGTCCATTGACATGCAAGCTGTCGGGGTTCAACTGGGTACGTGTCGGATGTTTCGTCTCCGAGAAGACTGCTGCTCGCAATCTAGCAGAACAATGGCAGTACTTGTCCTGGGTTACAAGCTCAATAACTGTGGTGCTGATAACATTGCAACATTGCCGCCGAACTGACACCTTGTATAGTGGTTGCATTTAGTGTCAACTTTCTGACTGTAAACATGTTTTGGTACATATGGCTAGCATGCAATAGCTGGTGGAAAATTATGTTGAAAAAATGCCTCTAATATCTCTAATGAACCACAGTCAATGAAGACCACAGCTTTACATTTCTCTCCTTAAATTTAAAACAAGGGAACTGGACCAAGCTAAGACATGACACAGACAAAGACAATCTACATGTTTCGGGGCACTACCCCTTCATTTTCCTGCTGTCCAGCCTATGCGCCACATCTACTGAAGCTAAGTCTTTTTCTTCTGTTTTCGTTGTTGTCGTTTTTTCGTCGTTTTTGTGTCGTCCTGATGAAGGGGTAGTGCCCCGAAACATGTAGATTGTCTTTGTCTGTGTCATGTCTTAGCTTGGTCCAGTTCCCTTGTTTTAAATTTAAGATAGATTTTACTCCAAGCGGCAGTCACCTGTTTTTCTTGCACATTTCTCTCCTTCATCAGCTTTTATCAGCTTTACATTTCTCTCTGTATGCTGATAAATGGTGCTTTTGGGGCAGTTCTCACACGATAATCAACTATGCTTACAGCAGCACAATGTGCTGAGGACACAGAGAAATGGGTCACATAAATTACTTCTGATATTGAAGAGCGCTTTCAACTCCTGCCAGTCGAATGCTCGTTGCATGAAAAAATGTTCTTAACATTTTAACTCATTTCAGTGCAAGCGGATGAATTCGTGGCAACCTTTGTTATGCCATGCTGTTCGATAGTTCTCTCGCTCTCTCCTTGCTCTCTGTCCCTCAGGGGCCGAGTGCGGGATGATAAAAAAGGCATTATTTGTTCACTCCATTATCCTTAAAAACAATTAAGACTTATATCTACCTCTCTCTCTCTTTCTCTGTGAGAGAGAAGAAAAAAGAAAAAGAGACGGGATGTGTGAGGGGATTGTGAACAACTACAAATTACGTTAGATTAACGCATGATATCAGAATGACGTTAAACAAAAACACCATTGTCGCCACTTAAAAAGAAATAAACAAGAACCAGTAAGGCGTACCACAGACGGAACCGCTGACAGCAGCTTATTGGACACTGAGGCACTACAAGGGTTGAAAAAGCAGAAAAAAATGTTTAGCTTCGTTGGCGAATGTTTGGTATCGCACGGCATCTTTCATGGCGTTTCAACTTCCTGTAAGAGGCCGACAAATTGGCCGAAGTAGCCCAAATAAAAATAAAAGTGCGAATCTCCTTTCGCGGTCTTGACTTTTATAGCTGTTGCATTTGGATGTACCGCAAAAAAGATGTAGGTAATGTAAATGCAAGCGACTTATATTGCTCTGTGTTCCTCACCTCCGCACGAAAGAGCTACCAATCTCCAGCCAATCGGGGCAGGCTGCAGACACATCGCGAAGTGAGCTGCGGACACGACCAGCGAAGCCCTGGGATCGCGTTCAGGCACTTCCGCGATGTCCTTTTTTTCTCACACTCTTTGTGATGTTCCAATGTTTCGCTCGATTAGAACACAGGTTAAGCTGTGCTACAGTACATGAGTCAATAATTTGCTGGCGATATTGTAGAACATGCGCAGAACTAACACCTACGATATATTTATTCACAGATGCCCACTAAAGACACGCAAACTAAAATTTTTATTTAATGAGTAAACAATCAAAGATTTGTTATAACTATGCTTAATACTTAGTAGCACCGTACTGAATGATTGCTAAAGGAAATGTTATAAAGGGAATGGTCACGAACCGTTGCAAAGGAAACATTACAATCCTAAACACCCTCATAAATAATAAAAAGTTCCCTTTATGCTTTTCGCCACTCAGCAGCTATTGCTCTGACGTGTTAGGTTATTTTAAGACGATACTGGCTTTTGTTCTTATTAGAACAAGTTCGGAGGTCGGAGGGTCTCGCAAAGCAAATCAGACACGACAGGGTTACTCAGTATATCATCGTTCCATCGTGTCTGCTCTCCCCTCCACCATCCACCTGCCTTCCCCCTTTTCTTCTTCAAATGTTACTCTCTCGCGAGTAACCCTTTGCTCAGGTGTGCACAATTGTGGCCCGTCGGACCCTTGGCACTGTTTCATATGCACGTGTGTCATTCCGCACTGGGTGCATGCACAGGACTAACTCACCTTTCACCGTACAAATGACTGATGTCCATGTTTATCTGTGTCTCGGCTATGCGTACGTACTTGCCTGTGTATGTGTGCATGTGCTCGCGCGTGCAACCTTTCAGATAAAGTGCAAGACATCACGGTGTCACTACGTGCAGACGAGCAGTGAGCCAGTGAAAGGACACCCTTGCCCCCCCCCCATCTCTTGCTCCCCCCACAACCCCCAAAACCTTTCCCAAAAAATTGGGATTTTCCCCTCTAAAGAACTATCAGGGGAAGGGTGGGAACAGGGAGACAGTACAAGATGCTGGACAAGGCAGTCGGAGAAAATGATACTGATGCAAGAAAAATGCTAATCCGTTCGCATCTGTTGTCTACAGGATGTGATCATCATGCATTAAATTTCACGAAATACACCCTGTCATGGCACGGACGCCTAAAAATGCAGATTTTGTTATTTCTTTACCATTGGACGGCACAAAAAAACCTTTAAGCACTTAAAATTGGCACCCTCCGAGAAGAATTCAGGTTTTAAAAAAAGAACTTTCAGTGCTTGTCACACCTTGTTTCCCAGAGTGGCGAATGCCTCCAAGTATGTGCCTTAATTTTTAAGGAAAAGAAACGAGTATTTAAAATGTACAAAACCTCTAAAACAACTGGTATCTTTAATCATTTGAATGTAGTTTTGATGTACCACGAGAACACTCAATGAAGCCTCTTGTAGTGTTGGTCTGCAGTACGTTGAATTGAAAGAAGACATCTATATGGAACCTTGGGACGCACATTCGAGTACAACGTCGTTTCGAAGTGAGTTATGCGAAAAGGAAACCGACTTGTGTGACCTTCTGCAATAGAAAGATTACTGATATTCTCACCGGGACTTGGAGGTTACCTGGCTATCCCAGGCTAATATCTCGAACAGATTCTCATTCTTTTTCTCTCCCAAGACGACCACCCTTCAGGTTAGTCGGTTCGAAATCGTTTTATTTAGCTCACTCTGCACTAGATCATTTGGCGAATAGGAAACACATTTGCAGACTCAAAACTTTCGCGAAGACGGTATGCCTGAGGTGTTTATACATGTGATGTCGGTAATCCTGTATTTGTACTGGCTCTGGGCGAAGACGTTTTGAACTTACGAGCACAGACAACTTGTGCACGTGCATGCTGCCACCCACTATGCCCCCTCTCTCCCCAGTCGGTCTGCTGAGGATTGATGAGGTCTTGAAGTGTTTGTACACGTTGGTAGTGCACCATATGCTTAACCGAGTTCAAAAAGTGTGGATCAGTGCTGGTCTTAAAAAGTTGCACTTGTTCAGGTGCAGACCAGTGCATTTCGAACAAGTGTCTAAAATAAAGTCCATCTCCCCTTCTTGCTTTCTTTAAACCAATATCTGTCTTCGTTGCGTTTGCTTCCTTCCCGCACAACATTCCAAGTGAATTAATGTTCTAGCTTAGTTTGTGTATAATTATATGTCTGTCTGTGAGCGAAATATATACTTCTTCCAGAAATAAAATAGTCCTAATACTTAGATTATTAGTGAAAGCACCTGATCGTCATACTGTCCTTTATTGCATATACCATTAACTCACCACCTTCTCCTAATTTGTCACCATCTGTGCTTTACCTCCTTCTTCTGTCAGTAATGCTTCTCACAAGAATAAAAATCTTGTTTGCTTCTCACCCTTCTGTTAGGCCCCTACTTCTTAGGTTTCTACAAATTATTTTGTAAACTTTAAGAAAAAGATCTTCGCTTCGTCCTCCCATGACCATGGAAGCTGTCAGAGTCCTAACGAAAAGGTGGGGGGTGGGGGGTGGGGCAACTCTAAGCTGATCCCCGTTTTGTTTATAAAGTCTTCAAAGAAGCAGCTTACAAACAAAACCACACTCACAAGGACCGATTTATAAATAGCTATGCATCCCGCGAAGGGTTTTGGCGCGTGTTGATACGTTGCTATGACAACAGTTCTTTTTTGTATTTTGGGGTTTTAACTAAACATGTACGGGCGTGGAGGGTTATCGTTCCCATGGCTATCTGAAAGGCTAACCCTGTCGTCTCTATCCTTATCATTTGTGTCTGACACTTCTCCTCCTTTATCTTTCTTGACGAGAGAAGATTTCTACTGAAAACAAAAATGTTGATGCACGAGCGCTGAATGATACGTACCAGGGCTGGCTTGCATGAATGTTTAAGGCTGCTCTTTTGGTCACTACAGTGGTCATAAGACCCACTCGCCCTGTGCATTTTACGTCCACCTTTATGTATGAATATGAGATAATAACTCTCATGCAAGCCAGCACTAACTAGATAGAACTAATACCCACTAAATGACTTCTTTTTTTTCTATTCTCAGTTCTACTCTCTATTCTTCTCTCTTTTCTTCTCTCTTCCCTGCCTCCTGCATTTCTTCTTTTACCCTTTCTTTCTTTTTCTCTCTCTTTTCTGGTTTTGTTTCTTTTATTTTCACTTTTTGATTCTCTTCGTCGTCTTTCTCGTCCTTTTTTCTTCTCTTTCTTTCTTTTCCTTCCTTGTTTGTTTTTTCTCTATCATCGCAACCTGACGGTACAGCTTGGGACCCACACGAAGTGCGTTCACGGTGACCGAGAGCGAGAGGTAAAGGTGAACTCCGCACGAGAATTCTAGGAAGAGCGCGCGCCTGCTCCAGTCATGACGATCATTTGCGAAAATACACCCACCGACCGGGCGTACACAAGTGAGGTGCCTGGCGCACCCGTTTACCTGGAGGTGGTGTCCGCCAGACGCTTACCTTCGCCGTTTGATTGTAATCCAAGACCGTGTCACTGTTGGCCTGGGTTTTTCCCCCTTTCTCTCTCTCTCTCTCTCGCTTCTGCGCGCCATCGTACGAGTATTTGTACTCTATGTACAGAGCGAATGTCACTTGCAAGGGATACCGAGGATTCTTGTCGACTGCGCGTGACAAATGGTAGAAAGGCGAACGTCCTTAAAGTAGTGCGTGCACTTGGGATTTTCCCCAAACTATCCGGGGGGAGGAGGGAGGGCGAGCAGATGAGGAGGATCGATTTTTTTCTTCTTCCTGTTAGTGAGTAGGGTTGCCGCGTTGAAAGACTTGGTATAGCAGTCGTGAAGAACAAGAAGAAGAAAGACGAATGATGTGATTGCTTGATCTATTTTTATGACTATATGTTTACGGCAGCATCCTTTTTTTTAGAACGACGACTGTTGGTGATAGACTGGATTTGTTTACACGAAACTGTAGACGATCGTGAAACGGGATCAAGGAGAGCAACCATTCAGTCACTAACAGGTATACTTTCTTGAGATGTGCAGGTGGGGGGGGGGGCATAGTGATTTACGTCGTATATTTATCTGCGTCATATACGTATCCTGTTAGTGATGCTCACTGACAGAATCCAGCAAAACAATAGCGAAGCCATTCTAGTACACCAAGACATATCTCACCTCGCGACTACCAGCAGAGAGGGCGCTGTGTTTGAAAAGAAACACGCTGGCAGAATAATCAAGCAACCGGGGTTATAACTGCTTGTACTCTGTAGGAAAATGGAACATTTTATGATCAGTGCATCTGCAATCTGTCGGAGCACCACCCCCACTCCCCTAGCCCCGAATATCAACAACAACAACAAAATTCAAGCGTCAGAGACAGCCCTGAGACAGCGGTGGTCGATAGACTGTCCTCTCTGAACATTGAACATCTCAGCTGGATAAAGTTGAGCAATTTCCGCAATGGTCTATCTTCATTCCTGAAAAGTCATCATACAATTAACTTTACCATGTGGCATGATAGAATTTGTCCCACGACAACAAAAATGTTATTTTGGAAAGGTTTATATTTAACAAATTTACCAGTGGGTTCCCCGAATATTTTTGTTTGCATATAGAAATTTTAAGCAGGTGTTTCTTCAATAACGGCATGAATATCTGGAAAGTTTTTTATAGTTCAGAATGAGTTTACCCAAACAATATTTCGAAAGCATGATAATATGTGATGATCAATAGACACTTTGAACAGATGACGAACAGAGTAAACAAGCTCAGACCCAGGACTTAGCCAGTCGTCATGTGTTTGCACCTGAAGATAGAAGGTGAGGTGTACATTTACACCGCTATTTATGGCAGATTAGTGACATCTGGCCATGTGAGATGCGTGTGCGTGCATGTGTGTGTGCGTGTGTGCGTGTGTGTGTGTGTGGTGAGCGTGCGTGCGTGTGTGTGTGTGTGTGTGTGTGTCCCAATTTCCTGTTATTATTCGGAAGACCAGAAAATGTGTGAATTTTCCTTTGAAATATTATCGTAAACAGTTATAAAAACACGAACTTATGCCATCCCCGCTAACCCTTGCACCGGCACGAGCGTACACAAAGGCGGACTACGATGAAAACATGAACGACAAAGAAAAGGATAACAATCGACAAGATGTTGTTCTGTTCGGGCAGTCGCAGGAGGGAGCCATGCCTTTCACAAAAGTGGCGTTGGCCTGTACATGCCAATTGCGACTGTTAGAGGATTTCTCATCCTCCTAACCTAGCTAGAATCTCGAGTAGCACTTGAGTCAAATGCATCGTTGGCTTACGCGTGAGGTCTAGGCCTTTGTCTACCCGTGACGCAAGTGCCAGTCCGTACCGATTTCTGAAAACACTTGTCGGAACGTTTTCTTTACTTTTGTTTTGCGCTAGTAAATGTTGTTTACCGTCATGAAATCCGGGTCATTTTAGGGGAACTGTTACTCAAACCTAAAAGGGAGGGACAGGGAAGGAAGGAAGAAAAACTGCTACAATCCTCCTCATCCTCGTCGTCGTCGTCGTCATCGTCATCATCATCATCATCATCATCATCATCATCATCATCATCATCATCATCATCATCACCACAGTTAGATTGCTCTTAATTTTACTAATATCTCTGGAGATAAGTATATGTGAATCATCTGGAAACAGACCTCGTGGGCCAGATTTTTCCCTGTGCTCTATTTCCCATTTCTTTCTTGTTTTCTTTCTTTCTATCTTTGTCATCACAACCAAGTACTTTAATTGAGAATTAGTGTCCACCCGTTGAAAAACTAATCTTACAGCTGGGAGAGGGCACCCGTCCTGCGCGTTTTTTAATGGACTAGACTGGACAACAGTTGCGAAATGTATTTTTACTTGTGACTGGCTTGTGAGCCATCTTAGTAAACTACTAGCTGGCGAACCCTGTAGAACCTGCAGCATCATCCAGTGTGGCTTCTGGGTATTCCCACACATAGGGTGGTGCTGGAAGGGAAAACTGTGCCTGCCCTTGGCACATTCAGCAGTCCATTCCTTCGCTCTTGCCATCCCCTGTTTCGTACTAAAAGCAGATACAATGGTCTTAGACTGAGACGCGCTGTCTAGAATAAAGTAGGTCGGGTTGCGTGTCTGGCGCTACCACGCCTTCCCAGTCACGTTCCCAGCAGGCACCACTGCGTCTGCTCATTACAATTCCAAATTATAGAAGAAAAACAAGTGACTGCTGCTTGGAGGAAAATCCAAATTAAATTTAAACAAGGGAACTGGACCAAGCTAGAACAGGACAAAGACGAAGATAATCTACATGTTTCGGGACACTACCCCTTCATCAGGACGACACAAACACGACGAAAAAAAAACGAAAAAGAAAAAGACTTAGCTGCGGTAGATGTGACGCGTGGGCTGGACAGCAGGAAAATGACCAAGGGACAGTGAGTAAGAGGGGTTAAAAAGGGGCAGACAATCGCAAGGTGGGTAGGAAAGGGTAGAGAAGGGTGTAGAGTGGGCGGGGGACAGAGAGAAAAGCGCGGGTAAGGGGGCGTCAGTGTGTGAGAGACAGTGGGAGGGAGGTGAGAAAAAAGTAAAAGAGAGAGAAGGAGGGGCGAGGAGGTTAAGGCAAAAGGAAGGAAGGGGAGAGTCAGTGTTTGAGGCTGAGTCATGTTGGTGCCGTTACAATACCTTCCTTCTCTGCTTGGCTTTTGCGTACACAAATTCCCTCCTAAGTGATTCCGGTAACTATTGTGACGTGTGACTTGACCCAGAAAATTATAGATAGTACGCAGTTCTATGGACGATATCCTCTTTCGTCGTTGTCGTCATCATCATCATCGTCATCATCGTCGTCATCAGACATCAATTCCTATTCTTCATCCTTCTGATGCTGCTTATTTTCTGTTTCATCTTTTCCTCGTTTCTCTGCTACGTCATTAGGTCATTGATCACGTCATCAGAATAACTGTCGTTCGGGTAGCTCTTTTCCGTCTTTTTGTTTGCAGGGAAGCTCTCCACTTCAATATTGCAGGCCTCGGTTTTTTTCCTACGTCATTGCTGTTATAGCATCGTTTCAATCATCAAGAAGGAGAGACACGACGCAAAAGCTCCCTCGTTTGGGAGAAAAACCCTCATCCAAAGCCCTCTTGAAAATCTCGTGCGGTCTAGTTTTTGCTCACTTTACATGTAGAAATGGAGAAATAAACATTTTTCGCTTAAGAGCTATGAACTGGAATCGTACGAACTAAACGAAAGAACTTTACCCTAATGGTTGCCAAGTGCCTTGAAAACTTCAACGCGTTCCTAGTACACCGTGTGACCGTAGGAATTCCCACAGCTTTGCCTTTCATATTCACTTCTGGAATGCTGATGCACAAATTCCAGGAGCGTTTGAAATCGTCTTACCTTCAGCACTTATCATCTTGCTAATGAGTGTAGCAGACTTAACTGTGCGCCTGTCAAAACGAGGAGCAAAGAAAAACAATTGACGTGAAGGTCTTTGCTAGTTAGTCGGTCTGTACTCTGAGTCAAGTGCGTTGTTTTGTTTGTCTGGGTTTGAGGTTTTTCCAGAATGTTATCTGTTGGTTTCTTCCTTTCTCTATCCCCCCTCTCTCTTTCTCTCTCTCTCCCCTCCCTTCCATCTCCCTCCAGGCTCCACACATACAAAGCATAGCTGTTCTGGGAATTTCATTAAAATAATTTGCTGCCATGTCTGTTTTATTTTAACCCTTTTCTTTAGCGCAGTTAGCCCGACAAAGGGAGGGGTATACGATAATAGAAATTGTTCGCTCCTGATCCACCATGCCTTCAAAAATATCGCTCCCTCTCCCCAAGTCGTTTGATCCGTTTGTGAAGTCTGCCGCCCCACCTATACGCAATTTTCCTCCTGCTGTTCCCTAACCACCTGGCGTCTGTGCTGTGAGTAATCTCTCGTGTCTCACCTTGCAGTCTCACTTCCTCTCACACCTCCGGCTGCTATTACGGGGGATTAATCAGCATTGGCTTTCCTCGTTACTTCCGGTGCTCTGTCTCGCTGTGCCGTTGCTCGGCGCCATCTAGCGTTAACTTCTAAAGCAAGCGTGTTGTTTTTAGTCAATCTCCAGTCTGTTCGTCTAGTGTGTTTGCCTACCTGCAAAGTAGTTTTTTTTTATAAATGCTTTTCGTTGTTTCTTTTCGATTGTTATGCTTCTTCGTGGCACTTCTTCTGCTGCCTGTCAGGAAACATACCGCCTTTTTTCTTCCACACGCCACCAGCTCCCCTTGTTCCAGCTACCCACCCAAGCCCTCCCCTGACTCACGCCCACACAACTGGTCAGTCAATCAATCCATCCAAAAGAGAGAGAAGGAGGGGTGAGGAGGTTAAGGCAAAAGGAGGGAAGGGGAGAGTCCTGTTGGTGACATTACAATACCTTCCTTCTCTGCTTGGCTTTTGCGTACACAAATTCGCTGCTAAGTGATTCGGGTAACTATTGTGACATTCATCCATCCATCCATCAGTCAGTCAGTCAGTCACGTATTTAAACTTTCCAATCAAACACTTCTAACAGCTATTTCTTCCACCCGTCCACCCACTTTTCATCTCCTTTATTCCTTTCGTTTTGCGAGCACGTGTGTGTAAAGGCTACACATTGAGACCAACACATTAATAGAAAACATTTCCTAGCACTCTCCGTACACGTTGCAAGAGACCTGTAACATTTTACCTACCTGTCCGTCACATCATCAATATCTGGAGCATGGGAATACCAATGTGGATGATACAGATGAACACGGACAGTTTATTCTGACTCATGCGACTGCTGTTTCTGCGACTGCGGTTATTTTCCCCTAAACATCTGATTCTGAGTGCGAGAAAACTAAACGAAAGGAAAATAGGAACCAGTTAGGAGGGTATGCCTTTCGATCGACAAACGCCCCTCTCGTGCAAGATCTGTTTAAATAATGAGATGAGGAATGGTGCTCCCAAGGAAGTATGAACTGAAGAGTCAGTTCGTATGACAGTGAACTGATAACGATAGACCTGCTGTGATGGTGATGAACTGGACCACTCCGGGCTAAACCGATTGATTTTTCTGCAATATTTGGAAGCTCCTGCAAGAAAACAGCGCGTCTTTTTATCCCCGCGAAATGTTGAGCCTGCATTGAGATGACCCTGACAGTTCCTGTCAACGTTTTATCTCCCATATATGGTTAACACTGTCTCAAAGCTGGGAACATTGCAACGTGTAAGTGGTCCTTAATGCTCTGTTCTGCGTCTGAGCCTTGGCGAGGGACGCTGCGACTAGCTGCCGACTGATGGCCGCTAGCGACAATGATTCATAATGGCGCCGTGTGCCTCCTCACCCCCGTACCCACCCTTTCTTGGCGATTGCGAAAGTCCCAAGGCCTTCTCTCTCCACTAACCTAGAGAAAGGAAAGAAAGAAAAATAAATCGAAGGCCGCCTTGCCCCCTTCCATCACAGCATCTCCCCATGTCGTCTCCTAACCCACAGTCGCCCGGAAGAGACCGCTTGTTACGCCTGGCGACTGAAGCGTCTCAGCGTCTGCGAAGACCTTTTCGATCGACAACCGCTGTAAGGGGAGAATACCAACCATGTTTCGCATTAAGCAACTCACGTCCCGACATTGCGACAAGGGCAGTCCGCATGCGCAGTTGTTCGCACAAGAAAAAAAAAGGTAGAGATGACAGGTTGGTGGACAGAGAAGTATGTGAGGAAATGCCACGGGATGTTACTAATTTAAAATACTAAGGTGAAAATCGTTCTTTGAAATTAATGGATGGGCTGTATGGTCATTATTCAAATCCTGACAACTGTACAACGACGAGTCTCCCTTTCCAGTGTCGCACACATTTTTTAGCCGAGAAACAGTCGTTATCCTGCTTAATTTATAAACAGAGTGAAGGAAGCTAGAGAAGGACAGATGGCAAACACGACACACACATTAATACAAGAGGAAACTTAGGACGTAAATACAGGTAATTATAAACTCTCGCTCAACGAAGAGGCGACTCAGACGGACAAACAAATGAACGGAAGGAAGTAAAAGCAGGAAGTACCACTAGTTGTCTTTTTTTGTCATTTTTTTAAACTCTAGTTGCACAAAATTGGGAGGGCTGCTAATAATACAACCAAGGATTTATGAAGTTTGCTTGAAAGACGGGATAAAAAGACGGGAAAATTCCAGGAGAAGCTAAAAAGAGACCGGTGGAGGAGGAAGGAGGAGGATCCTTCAAGAATATCGTCACTGGCACGGCCACCCAATAGATGACGTCACTGAAGAGGACACAAATAGTTATTTTTGCATCATCCTGTCCACGTCCTTTTTTGGAGCTGAGCTTTCTGCTTTTAGATGTTCAAACAGGTCAGTGGTGACAACATTAGCATTTTCTTCATATTTAAACGGAAAGAACAATTTCGGAGCGAATTACTGGGTGAGGGGATGGATAGGTGGATGGACTGCCTGTGTAAGCACATGCGTATATATCCCCCCCCCCCCAGATTCTACACAAACCATTGTCTTCGACACAGTGTATGGTGACACGTTGTTTGTTCTCTGCTACACTGCCCATTGTCTTTAGTGCGGTTTCAAAAATAAATCTGGCCAGATCAGAAGTACAAACGAGCTCTAATGACATGGAAACAGGATTGAGTGGGCATGTGAACGAATGTCACTTTAGACTGATGAGTTTCATTTTTACATCGATCGATCTCAACGCTGACCTCACGATGTTTTTCGTTGATGACCTCTAGCCCTAAAATCTCGGTTCGGGTTGTGCTGCTTTGTGACAAGCCACTACCAGCAAGCAAGGTGATGTCAGCCAATGGTCTTAAACTGTCGGTCCTCTGTCGGCCTTCTGTCGCCCCGCTGTCGGTCATCGATCGACCGAGGCGTTTTACATGTTGAGTTCGGTGTCCAGATTTACTGTGGATATAACTCTTTATCTACAGTACATTCTTTCGCGTCCCCAGATAGTCTTTTTTCCCAACATGCACAGGAATGTCGGTGAAACTTCGTTACTTGTCAGTTGACATCTTTAGTCTGGTGTCGATATCTTCCTGACAGGTTGGGTCTGGATTGTTTACCCTTCTGTCCGCTACCGGTACTGAAAGATGGGCCTCACACTCTCTTTCAGAATAAAAGGCGCTAAAATGTTGTTTCCTGCCCTTTAAAACTGCTGACAGAAAATTACGAGACTTGTGCTCACGGTAATTCACAGCGGTGCAGCTGAGACTAAAGCAACATGAGGAAGTGCATTTTTCTCTCTCTCTCTCTCTCTCTTTCCCCCCCTGCTCTACACACTTCTTATTCTCTTTTTTTTTCTCTTTTTACCTCCCCGCTCTCCTCTCTCATCTGCAGCCACTGCAAAGGTTAACCGTTCCTTTCAGGAGCGAACCCGGAACCTCTTGAGGCTCCGTGCCAAAAGCCGCGAACCAATCTACATGCTGAGTTCCCTGCTGACGTCAATGAACTGCTGCCGAGGCCGTCGTCACGCCAACAGACCCGGCAAACTCTCGTCAAGCTGGGGTTCCCTGCCCTCGGCGGCTTCACGACCCGTGGCATCGCCCTCCTGACAAGTGTCAGGCTTTCTGGCAGCACTCTGTAACCGCTGCCGCGGTCTCGGTGCAGATGGGGAAGGGGGAGTGAAGGCAATGGTCTCTCTCTCTCTCTGGGTGGCAATGAGGCTTCGATTTCTCTCTCTCTCCCTCGGCCGCTGCTGCATCGATTATGATGTTGCGGGCGCTCTCTTCTAAAAATGGCTCCCCTTTTGATTGGACACTGGAATTACTTCACTACGTCACAAAGGATATCCCCAGTCCTGTCCAATTAGAACGGCTCCTCGCAAGCGAGAGACCCTTAGGCTGTGTAGCGTTGAGTCATGGAAAGGCTGTGTACGCGAGAAGATCGATTTGGCGCTTTCCCTGCCAGCTGACGTAGACAAGCGACGCAGAGATCACGTGATACGTCTGTTTCTAATAAAGAGAGGGTCTGGTGGCCTGAGGAGTCAGAAATCACACTGCTCTGCGAGCGAACGCATGTGCTCTGGCAACCTCCTAATGCTTCACTGCGCATGACACAATCTCACAAAGGGTGTTTGTGCTATTTACTTTCAGAGAATCAACAACTTTTGCTGTGCTGAACTTGATTGCACCGTATACTCTCGACACGATACCATATTCACAGAACTGTTGTTTCAACTTCTGCAACCCACCGTACGTAACTGTGCAACCGATGCTGAAGAACTTTAAAGAGTGCTCCGACCACGCGCTGTCTGACTTTCCCAAACTACTGCTTGAAAACGTTTTGTGCTAAGACCTTAAAACAACTCCTGTCTGGTAAAGTTTTTCTGAAAAAATAAATCGTTGCACTCTGCAAAACCGTGACACAATGCCTCAAGCTGAGCGGTTCCTGCACGTGTCTCCAGTGCGGGAGGTGTCGTCTGCCCCGCACTCTCGCTCCTGTTCCTTCAAGACGTACAGAAGACCGCAGGACCTTGACCTCTGGGATTCGAGGCCCCGCACGAACTCTCTCCCTGCCTGTCCAGGGCGCATACGTCAAAGACACTCTTCGGACAGTAGTTCCACGCGCGAACGCGAGAGAGACTCCGAAAGACTTTTTCGTGTCAGGTAAGTCTCTCGTAAGGTTATGTTTCATGCTTTTATTTCATGTGTGTATTTGGTGCATTTGTGTCCTTCCTACACTATCATAAAAAGACCCTTTTTTTCTTGATCCCGTAACAGACGCTCAAGAATCCTTTTTTTTTTGTTCACTACTTCACATTGCAAGACGTGCGTACATGCGCGAAAATTTGCTGTTAATAATTCGCCGATGTGTGGTTAGTGACTGGTCTATGATTATGTAAATCTCTGTCTGGTGGCATATGGAAAATAGTGCTGTATTAATGCACTTATTTGCCTATTTTACGTTTGGCGTGCACACTACAACCTATTGCTCTGACTTCCTGGGGCGAGGTGACAACAGTGATAAATCCCTACATATACACTAAAACGCAGCCCAGTCTAGAATATGTATCTGCATAATTTGCCCTGCTTCGAGGGTCGTGTTGTGCAGCTCGCACTGGTGGTCTTTTCGTGTACCAAGATTAACACGTTGTCTCTGAGAAAAATTGCTGATGTTTTTGAGGTGTTCGTTTCATCGACATTTGGGATGCGCTTGTTGCAGATCGTTCAAGCTGACGTCCAAAGGTCTAGTGAACCACGGCGACTCTTTCAAGAGACGTTCCACGCATTCGCTAATGTCCTCCGGCTCGGCTGCCACTGACCACAGCGAACAGCGACCTCGGACGCTTAGCGTAGCCTCGGAGGAGAGCGGTGGGATCAGTGCGACTGGGTCATGCTGTGCCCCCTCCTACTTCCGGGTAGCCCTGCTGGGAGCAGGCGGGGTGGGGAAGTCAGCGCTCATCCGACAGTTCATGACGTCGGAATATAAAGGCACTTTCGACATCGCCACCCGTAAGTAGCCTGTAAAGGCAATCAAAGAATTAACGCCGGATTTTTCGCTCGCTCGCGCTGTCTATTCCTCCTTCTGTTTTTCTTCGATCTCACGCCGCCCACCTCCCCCGGCTTTGGTTACCCTCTCGCCTCACCCTCAGCTGCCCACGTTTCACGCGCTGTGTGCAGCGTGCGCGAGAGATGTCCTTTCTGGGCCGTACCTCTCTGCATGTTTCTTGTATCGATCTAGGTTTGCTGGCCATCTTCCTGACTTCGCGCCCTACTCACTGATAAAATACACCCACTCTCTTCTGCAGTCGAATGTAACAGGCGGGTCCAAACGCGAAAGGCTTTTTGGAACATGGAAAGGCAATAAAAGAATTAAATACCCCCCTCCCTTTTATAAATCAAATGCACCATGTGTAATAACGGCAGCCGGAATGAGGCGGTTCCCTGCAGCTAAAAATAGCCAGGAACAAAGGGATGCACCTCAAACATATTGACACAGTCCTTGACAACATTAATTTCTGAGACTTTGCAGCAGACAGCGTTGTAAAACAAAAGGCTTTATAAATAATAACCGGAAAAACTCAAGCGAAACAATGACAGGATGCAGCTTCAGACCCGTAGTTAATTATATGACTCATCCATCTTTTGCCTTCCAGCAAACACAGAAAGGTCCGGGAGTGCGATTCCAGAAACAGAACAGATGCAGAGGCTTTGTCCTTTTGTTCTCAAACCGTCCTTGTCGACATTTTCTCCGGACGGTTCCAATGAATTAAATGTCGAAATGTTGGAACTTGTCTACGGTGGAAGCACCCGCTAGCGTAGATTAAACAAAAAATGCAGGCAGTCGGCAGTGAGGTAATCCTTTGATAGTCATCCAGGAGCGGTTTCGCCAAAACTATGCCAACAGAGGAGCGATAAAAAAATTAAAAGTTAGTGAAGGAACCATGATTATACACAAAAACAAGTGCAGTGTTCTAGAAGCAGACATCACGTTTTCAGACGAGGATTGCACGAGATCTCCTTTTTTTTTATCTCTCTCTCTCTCTCTCGCGAACACAGATGCGCTCGCACTCTTACACATACACATAGAATCTCTCTCTCTCACACACACACACACATACGCACGCACACACGTGCAGTTTATTGATTTACTCCAGCAACATTCGTGTCTGAACAGCAAGGGCAACCCAGGAGTCTGGAAAAGCCTAGAAAACGAACGTTTCCGTCTGATTCTGCGTTGTAATTGCGGGTGGGGAGGGAGAAAGGGGGAAATACTACGCACAAGGTGCTAAGCTCGCCCGTGCGCCCTGGCATCCACATAAAGTATTTGCCTTGATGGAAAGTCTTTTCTAGACACCACGGATCCACATCCAAATGAGACGTGTGTTTTACTAGCGTCAGATGACCTCACCGATGCACGAGCCATTAAAAAGATGGCTTCTTGGTAAAGCCAATATTGAGAACAGTAACTAATAATAGCTAGGTCGATGGAACGAGGTGCGGAGACCAAATTTGGTGGCGTCTGAAGGGGAATGACAAATCAAAATGAACCTGTTTTCGATGGTTTTCTACCAAAAAAGAAACCAACCCAAAACCCGACTTCTGATAGACGGATGCGATGAAGAGATGTAATAAAATGCAAATCATAGTTCCTGCAGCTTTTTGTACCACAGTGAATAATAAATCATATTTAATTACACAAACCGTATAAATCAAGGAAACACGTGAGTGGGGGTGGGGGATGGGGGATGGGCATGGGTGGGGGATGGGGCTAGAAGAAGAAGTTAGAAGGCTAACACTAACAAAGAGGCAGAGAGAAAGGAAATCCAGGCAGCAGAACATAAAGGCATGGAAGATGAATCGAAGACTATTGTATTTCAGGAGTGTGCTCATATGTCAGGCCTATACAAAATCACGATAATTTTCGTCTAAATTTGTCCCACTATCTTCCGCGGCCTACACCGCATGCAAGAAATACTGTCCACGAATCCTTCTATATTTCTTTCATTTGGGAAAATGCCATTATTAACGAGGATCAACCTTCAGGCGAAAGAAGTCCGTAGCAGTGCTGTTTGTCATATGCCATGTTAGTATTGATATATGCAAGGCTCAGCTTCGTATCGTACGCGTGTGATAGCCTAATGGGATGATGGAGGTGGGCACTGATGGGGGAGTGGGTGGGGATTGACGAGAGGTTGCGAGGGACCTTCTGTCTGTCAACGAGAGGTTGCGAGGGACCTTCTGTCTGTCAAATTAAGCTGGTCTGTATCGCGTGTTCTGTTACGCGGTGTTGCGTCACTTTGAATATGGAGCTCTCTTTGTTTTGAAGCATTTCGTTCGGATTCTTTGTTCTAATTTTCTAAGGGGAAAGCTAGAGACCGAATGATGTGATCCGCACAGAAGCGCGCATGTAAGCACGCGCTGTCTTTCTCTCCTTGTCCTTCTTCTCTCGCTCTTGCCAACGCATTATTCTGATGGTGTCATATTTATTTTATTTTTCTGATTTTCACGCTAATGTGGCTGTGCGTGGCCAGCCAAATAACAGAAGCCAATCCCCATCTGCATCCCCTATGACCAAACAAGCATTCTACAGAGCAAACGAAAAAATATGAAGGCCAATCAAAGGCGTAATACCAAGGCCATTGTATCATTCAAGGGCAAAAATAGTTTTAATGCTGTCCAGCTCGGCTTCCACCCACACCTAGCGTCTGGCTGGCACCAGTGGACGAGTTCGGTTCAAAGATCTTGGCCTAGAGAGTGCAGGCTTACGTAAGGCGAGAGCAGACAATGGAAGGGATTTTTCTTTTCTTTTTTCTTTTTTTTTTTCCTAGGCATATGCAGGCTTTAGTCAATAGCTACTCAATGAAAGGTCCGGAGTTTCCTTCTTGTGTCGCAGTTTAGTTTAAGAAATACGCAGCAGATCATTCCGTTTTCGATTTCAATCCTGAAGTTTCCTAGCGTGCTTACCTGACTGAAAAAAAATCACCTGGGGTGAATAAAGAGCTCGCAACACCTGCGTTTTCGCACGTGTCGGGTAGAACGAAACGGATTAAGTGAAAAAAGATTGGTTCATTACTGCCGCTTGAAGAGCAATTACCCCGTCGCGTAAACATTTGTGCGATCGATCGAACTAAAAGTACGCTAGAGTAATGGTGGAGTGTGGCGAGGTATTCTTTCCGGCTAAACCCATTACTGTTTCCTTCATCCTTTCTCTTTTCGTCTCTGGATGTTCGCCAGGATTATGATTTATCGGCTGCCGAGAGAGAGAGGGAGAGAGAGAGAGAGGAGAAACGGTGGATGTGCCGAGTGAATGGGTGCGTCAGTAATAGAAAGAAAGGAAAAAAGAAAGAAAGAAAGGGGATGCAAGGTAAAGAACGGACGAATAAATGTCAGTAAACATCTCCTTAATTTAATGTTTGATGTTTATGAGTGTCTTGGCCCAGCAATTCGACGCGAACTCATTATCTCCCCCTCCCTCTCTCCCCCCCCCCTCTCCTACCGTACCAAACTGGTTGTCACGCATGCGCGGGCGGGTGGATTAGTTTTGCTGTCGTAGTGTTTTGCGGAGTCGGCCTCCAGACAAACATGTCTGTCACGTGCTTGTGTCTGTTTCAGCTGACGCAGAGGATCCAGAAACGACCGTTTCCGTTCTACTGGACGGCGAGGAATCCATGATTGAGTTTCTCGATGAACCAAATGTAAGTTTGGGATATTTTAAACAATATTTTTCCTTGATGAGGGAAAAACTACCCCTTCCGTGCGTGCGTCCGTCTAGCTATTCTTTCTGTCTGAATCTCACTCACTGACTCACTCAGTCCCACTGTTTTGCCGCCAGTGCCAGTCGGTTTTAACCGACCTTCTGTCTTGCCCTCTTTTCAATCCGTCCCTCCGAGTCTGTTTCTCGCTATATCTCGCTGTCTGGCGACGCGAATAACGCCGGAGTGTGCCTATGGACGTGTCGCAGGAGAACGACCTGGACAACGCGAGAGCAGATGCTTTCGCCGTGGTTTTCTCCCTTGCCGACGTGACATCCTACAACACGGCCATCAGCATCGTGCGGCACCTGCGCGTGGATCTCTGCTCGGACCGCGCCATCGTGCTGGTGGGCAACAAGGTGGATCTGGCGCGTCAGCGGCGAGTCAGCGCCAGAGGTAATTATAGTTAGCTGCAGTTAGGTACATTCTATTTCTGACTTTCCCTCTTCACCTGTCTCTTCACTTGATCACCTGCAGCAAACTGCAGCGTACAACCGTTCTTTTTAATATCGTATATTATTATTTTAAATTATTTTCGGAAAAACTTTTTGTGATTTTTGTGTAAGTCATACATCTCTTAAATTCTCTGTATTCAAATTCATCTCTCTGTCTCTTTCTGTTCTCCCTCCACTCCTCAATCCCGCCTTCCCTGTTAGCAGTTGTGAAGGAATTTCAGTGAATTGGTGCAAATCGTGTACACGACCCCTCCATTGCTGTTGCTGTTGTTGTTGCTGTTACTAGTGTTTTCTGGATTTCCAGTAAAGGAAGTTCTGTGGATGTCGCCAAGGAGCTGTTAATGCGATAACAGTCTGCTTTTCGTTGGGATGGGAGGAAAGGGCTATTAATCTGACGTTACTGACCTCGGTAATTGACATTTATGCCAGCCACTGTGCTTCGAGCCTGTCCTTTTTCAAAGCTAGAGGGGAGGAAAAACAGGAGGAGTGGAGGGCAATGAAGTAACCGCAGGGCAGCGGCAGCTAGAGTCAGGGAGGACACTCCGTATGGTGATAAGACTTTATGAGTCTCAGATGCTGGAAGACTATTTCGTTAGGTGCAAACGAACCCCATGGACGAGCGCTTTCTTGCCGTCTCCAATCCCTATTTTTTTCAGTATCTTTATTTTTTCTGTATGCCTCTTCCTGTTTTGCATTTCTTTAGTTCGGTATAGCAAGCATGAAGCACTCCAGGTCGTTTCCTTTTCCTTTTCTTTTTCTCATGCGCTTGTCGCTCAACAGCTGGTCTTTATCAGTTTTGCATCTTTCCAAACTCTTTGACGTTGTGTTCAGCTCACTTCCAATCGCCACACTGATGAGTAACAGCTGATCCGAAATAAATAAAAACAGGTGAACAACAAACCATGCTGTCACATGATATCACGTCGTATCTTCTGTCCATACGTAAAAGTGTACGTTACATACAGAGCGAATAAGCCTTAACACTGGTCTTATGATTGGTAATGCAAATACGAAAACTGGTGCAACCTATCCCAGACGATTTTCATCCTTTTTATAACCCATAGAGGGTATTGTGACTCAGAAAATGAAAGTGGAGGAGGAGAGGAAAAGCAGACGAATGAAAAAAAACTAGAGAATAAGAGATTTGGGGGGGGGGTAGTGGAAATGGGGCAGACATAACGAGCAGACAGGATAGGGCAGTAAACAAGTCAAGGACGGTGTGCATGGATTACACTGCTGTATCCAAGTCCTCGTACAAGGTTCGGGCTATCCTGCAGCAAGATTGTCCCTGGGGCAGACCTCTGAGAAAGGACGTCGTGTGGGGTGCGGGACATAACAACCAGAGGACACGAGACCAGACCTGGGAAGCCAGCCGAGGGTGTGTGCAGAGACGAAACAGTGCGCATGACCTTTACGCCATCTCCCGGCCCATGCAGGCTGCATCTCGTTGCTGTTTTCTGTCTGCGGTGTTTTGATGAGACTTTTATTTTACGCTCGTCTGGGGGCGGGGGTGGGGGAGAGAAGGGAGGTGGAGAAGGTGTATAAGGTGGAGAGGGACTGACTAGAGGAGGCAGGGTAGGGAAAAGGACAACAAGGTGGGCCAATGTTGGCAAACAACACTCCCTGCCCGACGTCACCCACCTTTGGCGTCGTCATTAGGCATCGACGCAGGAGCTGTTTTTCACGCCGGCGTCGTCTGCTTCATTACACAGTCGTCTGCTAAAGCCAGCGCCTACGCCGAATACCCTTTTCTCCTCATTCCACCCCTCGCTGCTTTCCAGTCCCAGAAGCTGCAAAGTACACCCACGGGTTATTGCAGAAATACTTAAAAATTACAGCTGGGTACAGAGAGGCTCTTGTGCTATAGCAAAGTGTATGTCTGTGATCGAACTGTGTCTGTGATCTTTAAGGGCTGATAAAGAACAGCAGGGCTTTTGCTGCAGATGCTAAACATTATATCCGCATATTTTTCGGCGGATTTCATGAATTGTGGCTGGCCGGAGTACAATGAGTCACGTAGGCCCATGGCGGTTTTGAGCAACAAGACTACACAAACATCCGTGAAATTTACCCATATATATGCAGCTTCACATTCGCTGATCATCTCAATAGTCTGTTAATTTATTCAGCACTCTTTCTTTCTTTGATTCTTTCTTCCTTCCTTTTTTCTTTCTTACTTTAGTAGAATATTGATCAGTCGTGGAGGAAACAGACCAGTGGAGCCAACGCCCCATATATATATATATGACTAATGTTCTGCTTTTCTTCGCCCCGTGTTGCAGATGCCAGACTGATTTCCATGAAATACGACTGCAAGTACGAGGAGACGTCGGCCGCTCTCAACCACCACGTCGACGAGCTGTTGGTGGGGATCCTGAGCCAGATCCGGCTGAAACTGGCACCGCCCCCCGACACTCTGCTGACACCGGAAGTGACCTGCAGCAAGGGTCGTTCCCAGTCTCCTCGCCGCGCCATGTCTTTTCTGAGCAAGCTGTTCAGTCAGACCAAGAAAAAGGCAAAGTCGTGCGACAACCTGCTGATTCACTGAGCGACGGCTTCCCAAAAGTGGAGCAGAAAAAATTAAAACTGACTTGAGTTTAACGGTTTGACGGTTACTACTAACAGCACCGCTACTGGGGCTTGGCGAGGGGAGACAACTCTTGCTTCACCACATGCGTGCTGTGATGTCATCGAATGTTAACTCGCCCAGCTGCCTTTTCACCCAGGAACTCGGACTTTCGTGTTTCGCCATGCGAGGTGGACGAGGCTGAAGCTTGTGAAGTGGCTATTTTTTTCTGCTGAAGAGACTGGCTTCAAACTGAAGCTGCTCTGTTCTTACTTCTCCACGATGAACACGCGGGGCTTACCAAAAACCAAAACAAAACAAATACTGTGCTCTTCTAAAATCACAGGATCTCCTGGAACCCAAACTGCTGACTGTTGTCTTACTAAATTGTCTCCTCTCTTATCTTAAAAAAAACCCTCCATAATCAAAGTACTTAGTCGAAGAATCCCAAAGCTTCATAAAACTAGCCTCTCTCACACCAGACTGAAGAAAGCTGTGGTTGACCTTTTGAAACTAAAGCAGACTGCTGATGACCTAGTGTGTGCTTGCTTTTTCCACGTCGACATTCCAAGGCTGAACATTCTTGCTTCGCGTCTGCGGATAAAGTCGCAACAGTGGTGAGTCGACCTTAGCAGCGACTTGGGACTGATCCGAGGCTTGGCGCAGCAGGGGAAAGCCGGCGGCCTGGCTGGAGCCCTGACGAGCGCATTCAAGCTTTGAGTAAACGCCACCAGTCTCCGACTAAATCCGAGTCCCCACTGCTGAGACCAGCCTTCTGCAACCTGCTTCTTGGTTCCCATGCAAACGACGTCAATCTTATCTGATCCCTGTGGAGGACGAGGGGGAAGGGGGGAATGAACTACTTGCTTCTTGCCTGCATCCTAGCCAGCCTGTCATCTCGCCGATGATGTCGCTGTGACGTCATCGGTTCGTCACCCGATCGATGCCCAGTGCCTTCATCCCGGTAAGTCCACCCACCCTTCCCTCACCTCGTCTCATTTTCCTCACCCTTTACTGTCTCTTTCCCCCTTCCCCTCTAGCTCTCCCCTCCCGTCCCTACGCTCAATAGCCCACACGCCCCTGAGCGTTCATGGCATACGTAAGTAGATATTCGACACTGTTTTCTCTTTCCAAGAGTCTCTTGAGTCAACCCTGTACTTTAAGGAAAGTGAGAAATGAGGTTTGTTCCTTACTTCCTACTTTCCCTTCTGGTTCTTTCTTCCTTCTTTTCTTCTTTTCTTTCCTTGCTTCCTTCTTTTCTTCCTTTCTCTCCTTGCTTCTTTCTTTTCTAATTCCTTCCCTCCCTTCTGTCTTTCCCTGTTCCTCTTTCGCTCGTTCCTTTCCCGCCTTTCCGGTCACCAAGTGGCCAAAATTTTTGACTGTGGCATCTCTAGTCTGAGAATGACTTACAGATTTGACTTTAACTCCAACCTCAATTACATGTACATTTTTTTCCAGGACTGTGGCTGAGTCCAGAATAATTCTGCCTGCGCTGTAACACAAGTTCATCTAAACGTCTTCCTGGCTGGAAAGGCTCACAAGCAAGATGCCCAGTTTTGTACCAGCCGACTTTCTGCAGTGCCAAACAAAAGCTGTCTTTTCTCCCATCATCGTCTTTTCCTCGGACAAGTATACAACTGAAATGAGTTGGGAAATGATTCTTCTGACTTTCGTTGCATCCGTTCATTTCCTCCGGAAGAACATTTAACGATTTGATCCAGTTTTGTTTGGGATTTTTTTTGTAAATAATTTACCAAAGAGGGATTTCATTTTTTCAAGCTGATGAGCGTGTGCTGTGAAATTTCTGGCTGAACATGTCCCCTGTCTTGAGATAAATTTGTGCTTTCAGTTATTTAAAACTAATCGCTGACAATGTTCTACATGTTTTCTGGAGAAGTAGCCTCTTCTTCAGGGACTTGCCTTTACGTTGTTTAATACGTTTGTTTGTTATTAATAAAAATTAATATTATGTTCATCATATTCTTAAAAAAGGCGATTTCCTTTTGATATTCCAAGGGATAGATACACTCGGCATATTGCTATGTAAGTTACTGATAGAGTGGTCATATGGGTGTTACCCAGACCTTCGAGAACTACATTGTGGACTTGTCTCCCATCTCGACTGACAATGACTTTAAAAGAGAGCTGTGTGAGATTTGCGTGAGAGTGTCTGGATTTTTTTATACTATTCAAGAAAGTATTTTTGTAATAAAATACAACTTTGGATGATAACCGAACAGTTTCTCGTTTTTCTTTAAGGGATAGCTTCCTTGGTGTTTGCGAAAAACGTTACCCCCCACCCACTAAACCATAGTGATGATGATGATGATGGTGGTGGTGGTGGTGCTGGTGGTGGTGGTGGTGGTGGTGGTGGTGGTGGTGGTGGTGGTGGTGGTCATCGTCGTCGTCTTCTTCTTCTTCTTCGTCGTCGTCCTCATCGTAGTGGTGGCGTGGTGGTGGTGACATTATCCTCGTTTCTGTGTTATTAAGGTGCTTGTCAAAGTAGTTATATGCACATATATAGGCAATAAGTGAAAGACATTTCACCATTGTGCAGTTTTTGTCTTTGGTTCGCCTTGATTTGATCTCTGCTCGTTCGCACACTAACATCACATCGTATATACACAAATATACATTAGCGATGCCCGGTTTTTTTTATGAATAAAAAGTATGAAAAAGTCACAATTCTGTTTAGCCAATTAACGCTAAGACGTAATCTTAACCTTACCGCGCCCGCCCCTACCCCTTCTGTAACCCCCACCTTTACTCTTTTACTAACCTCCCCACATTTCCCCTTCAATAACCCCCATGCTCTAGCCCTCTCCCCCCCCCC